>JAGFMF010011586.1:4759692-4782856 GCA_019455555.1 Galemys pyrenaicus | reverse complement strand
TCTCACTGGGGTGAGGTGGTATCTCATAGTGGTTTTGATTTGCATTTCTCTGATTACAGGAGATGTGGAGCATTTTTTCATGTGCCTGTTGGCCATTTGCATGTCCTCTTTGGAGAATTACCTTTTTAGCTCTTTTGCCCATTTTTGGACTGGGTTGTTTTCTTTGTTTCTGTTTAGTCTGGTTCCACTATTCCCTTTTTAAAGTGTCTTCTATTAAGCCTATGTGGTGCTATTCTTAACATACTTTCTTAAGTTCTTTCTTAGTTCCTCTCCCATTTTGTGACTCTTTAGATCTCAATATTTTCTGTCAAGTGGTCTGGCCCCACTTTCCAATATATTATTTTTTCTTTATGTTTCAATTAATTCCATGACTTAAAATATCATACTTTTTTTTTTTTGAGTTCCAATTCTACACCTTGAGTCTAGCTCTTTCTCCAAATCTATCTAAATTGCATTACTTTTCCCATTATATCTACTCATCAGAATATATTGTTGTTGCCTCAAATTCAGTACATTTGAACTGAACTAATTTGCTTCTTCCTCAACTTCATGAAACCTACTCTTTCCTCTTTAACAGTTTCTATCCCAAGTAACAAGTTGATGGAGACTTATTTGACATTAGTTCTGTCTCTACTTGGCAGACACTGTGCTCATGCACCTTAAATCTCACCTAATGTTTCTGCAATGTGATTCCCAGCTCTTTTCAATTCATTCTTTACTATAACATCTATGACCTAGTTTTGCTTCCCTTACCCCCAGTCCCTTCCTACGCTGGCTTTACAGATTCTATATTTGTATTTCTCCATTTTTGACAAACAATGAGTTAGTCCACTGATCAAAGTTCTCAATGGGTTCCAACTACTTATAAGTTATATTCCAATAACTTTACCAAGTTTTGAAGATTTTCTTACACTCTTGTCTCAGTTGATTTCACTGACATTAAATCCACTCACTCCCACCAAACATCCTGGATTTGGACTGCATTACTTCCAAAACCTAAATTTGTGTGTAAAAAAATAAAATTTGTGTGTAAAAACCTACTGTCATGACTTTTCATTTTTATTTTTTCTCTTCCCCCTGCTGGAAAGGAACTTTTTAAAAAAGATTTTATTTACATATGCGTACAAGAACTGGGGTACAGGCTAAGAGGTGTAGGGTGGTGAGGAGATTCTCAGAGATAGACTGGGGAACAGAACAGGTGAACTGATTGAAATACACTGTTGAGGAGAGCAGCAGGCTAGACAGGAGAGGTCTGTTGTGCCAAGTGGGTTAGCTCCCTGGCTAGGGATTGAACTTTTTTTTTTTAAGAGAAGACTTCAGAATATAAGATTTAAAAATATCTATTAAAATATAGGAGTTAAATTTTTCAACAGTTTTGTTTCATGGTCATTTGAAAATATTTTATACACACAAAATTTAGTATACATTTTATTATTGGAAGATGAATACTATCCCTAGTGTTACTTTTGTAATTCTTATTATCTTAGCATATGGGATTGTTTCAATATTAAATAGAATTGTTTCATTTATCCAGCAGCTCCAAATTGAGAGTATCAATACATTGTATAAAATATGAAAGACTTAGTATGGGATAGATAGAAAATACTGAATACAACCAATCTTTTGTCACAGAGAAATACATTTCAAGAATACCTTAATGAAATAATTGAATTTTTTTTTGTAATGTAATTCCATTAAAATCCAGGAAACATGTAAATTAGTAGCTGTCATTTAGAATTCAGGTGATGAGGTTATTTACAGGTGTGAATTTTCTCTCATGGAAATTGCTATGGATATTAAGTACTGTTAAACATGGATTCTGTATAAGACAGTATTGCTAATGGTAATCACTGTGACCTTTACACAGTTAACTGCATGTATAACAATCCCTTGATTCTTAAATAATATATTTATTTTTAAATTTTTAATTGTGTTATTTTTATTGGTGTAATTGTTGATTTATAAATATAGGTTCCTGCATCACATCCATGACCAAAGTACTCACAATTCTCCTTTGCTTTACTCCCCAATTCCCAAACTCCCCCTGTTTTTCAATTCTATAGCAAGCTTTGTGGAGTTTGTTTTTAGTTTAGTTTTGTCTTTTCCTTTGTTCCTTTTTTCTATGTATTCCATGTAAGAATGAAATCATTTGGTATTTTCCTTCTGACTTGATTTACTTTGTATAAAATAATTCGTTTTTAAAATTTAAAATATTATTCTATTTTTCTTTCATGTGTATGTATTAATGTAGGTGACTATATAATCTGTATGGATAAACCGCAATCCCAATCCTACTTTTCATTAAATAACAAAGGAGAGAGGATGTCATTTCAGGTAGTATTAACATAGGGTAGTATTATCTTTATAAAAATGGTTTGTACTTGAATTGTGCTTACAATTTTCCTTTATATGGAATGTAACACAGTTTGCTATTCCAATGAAGGGTACTGATAGCTAAGTGGACAAATATTGTGGACATCAGTATCAATTAATTTAGAGTAACATGGATCAGTGTACTTTATTCACATTACTTATAAATTTATTTCATCTCATTAACTCTTTTTCATCTCCAATTTGAATAAATAATATGTGTTCTATAGGGGATTTTCTCAGGATTAAGTATGGTAGCATATGTAATATACTAGAAGAGTACCAGATTAGTAGTTCAGTAAATGGAAGTTTTTTTTTTTTTAATTATTGCTATTACTCTGTTATATAATACAAAGACTACTTAACTTTATGACCTGGAGCAAATCCTGTAATGTGCAGTAGATTTCTCTAAAGTGCCTTTCTTTTTTGGTAAATACATGATAATTACAATTTGATACAGTTAGAGTGCTAGATACTCTATCAAATTATAATGGAAGCAGCTTTCTTCAAAGGGAGAACTTGGACTATGGAATCAGACAAACCACCAGTTATAGCTTACCTCTCCTTCGCTGGTCAAGTGACTTAAACTCTGTCTTGTTTTCTCATCTTAAAATGGTTATTGACATTCTGAAGTTTGAAAGGGAATTTCTGCTTTTCTAAAGGGTAGTAAATAGACAACATCTAGCATAGTTCCATATATATATATATATATATATATATATATATAGTAGGCATTCAAAAATGTTCATTTTTCTTCCCATTTTCTCTTCCTTCCCTAAAAATGATATATAGCATTCAAGACTTCTACTGGTCCAAACCATTTTTGTCTTTTCCTACTAATGGGCACAATGAAAAGCAAAACTGATCTAGAGACAGTCCATAAAAATATTTTGAGCATCAAATTCAGGGTTAACTATATAAAGAGATTTTTTTATTTTTCATTTTGTGTTGTAACTTGGGATTTTTAAGCTTGAAATTTCATATTGTTACAAGACATCTGTCTTCCAAATTGAAATGTGTTCCCAGAATTGTTTGTTTTGTTCATGGTTATTTAGATAGTTAAAAACTACAGCTTATGTCCTATTCTCCTACCCAGCTTTCTTAGTGTATACACCAGAGTTAGTGCTCAAAATTTAGTATGATCCTATTATTTGGATCAAAAAATCAAATGTTTAGCTAACTTTATGAAACTTTGATATATCAGTAGAACTGTGATAACCTTTAAGTAAGATTACTCCTTCCTTTAAATTATAGGTAGTTACCTCATTTGTAAAATAATGGAAAACCTGTGATCAGGACTGATGTTAAGTGTCTAGTATGCCACATAATCAGACTTTTTCTACCTATTATTTCAATATACAGATCAGGCTTGATGGTATTGGGAGGAGATACTAACATTGTGATTAGGTTATTGGGGAAGTATGATTGTACTTGTGGATCCCTTTAGGGGGACACGAAGTATTTCAACCTCTGCTGTAAGTAAATGCAAATGGTGACACGACATCTGGGTCATCCTAGGAAAGCAAAAGAGTGGAGGATTTAGCCTTCTTAACACAGAATGGGCTCCCTTGGAATTCATATAAACCACAATTCAATTGGAGTGTTCTTGGATGAAAGAGATTTGGGAAGTCATGTCTGGGAAAATATATCTTCTATAGCAATAACACCATAGATGTGAAGCAGAGGTACCAGTGAGTCCTGTGGTAGAGGATTTTTTTTTTTCTAATTCTCTTCATTACAACATCACACTTGAGACTTGAGAATGAATTTAAGGTGATGAGAGATAAAGGAACTTATATTTAATCTCCAGAGACCCAAGCAGTATTAAAAGGACTATTTAGAGGAATTTATATAACACTTAACAATATAGTAGGAAAGAGTGGGGGGAAGTTGACAATACTTAATAAAACTAAAAAGCAATATATCTTTTATGATGGACTTAACTAAAAGTTTGACCTTTTCCAGAAGAACTATTGTGTTAATATTTTGCATAATTTATTTTGTGAAATTGTAATCTTTGGGGTGTTATTTTTACTGGTTTCATATTATTGCATCAATATTATACTTTGGGAAAAACAAAATGAGGTAATATGGGGAAATGGTACAAATGGAATCTTTCATATGAGTAATAATTTTCAAGTAACCAATATAATACGGTAATATTGAGGGGAGCTCTTTGCTCTAAGAGATACCATGGAATGATAGCAAATCCAGAAGCTATGCTTAAGCTAAAATGGAGAGAAATGAGTTATTAAAAAAAGAGAAAATAGACAAACATCTAAATTCTTTCAAAATTATTTTTAATTAGCTTTATTTCTAAGAAGTTTAAGTTTTATAGAAAATCAGGAAGTACAGAGTTCTATATAATTTCTCATTCTCTCCCCACTCCTATATCTTCTTGTTTACTGTGTGCATATGTTAGATTGATGCACCAATAAACTCCCAATTTCATAGTAGGAGTTATTTATTTATTTATTTATTTATTTTAAGACATATATTTATGCATATAAGCACTGTGGTCCAGGCCAGAGGTGTGGGGAGGTGAGAGAATCCACTAGACAGAGCAGGGAGCAGAACAGGCAGATCAACTGAAGTACACTGCTGAGGAGAGCAGCAGGCGAGGCAGGAGAGGTCTGCTGCGCCATGTGGGGTCCCCACCTTGGCCGGCAGCAGGGATCGAACTTGTGCTGCAGTGGCTGCGGTCCACTTCATAGTGCATTGCTTAACCCACTGCGCCACCGGGGTGGGCCCTCGTAGTAGGATTTAATCTAATGTACATTTCCTGGTTTGGGGCAAATATTTAATGATATATCCACTGATACAAAACTGTATATGGTAGTCTCATTGCACCTCACATCCTGTCCTCTCTGTCATTTTATGGCATGGTAGCACACTTCTCTTTATACACTAAATATTCCATCCTATGGGTATACAACAACTTATCAGTTTACCTATTGAAGGACAACTTGTTCTAAGTTTGGGCAATAATGAATAAAAGCTGTTGTAACAATTTTTATAACATCCTGTGTAGGTTTTTGTGTAGACTTATGTTTTCAGCTCCTTTGGGTAAATACCAATGAGCTCTATTGTTGGTTCATATGGAAAGAGTATGTTTTCTAAGAAACTGCCAAACTGTTTAAGCATGGTCATATCAGTTTGCATTCCTACCATTAATGGCTGTTGCTGTTGCTCCATATCCTTCCCAGAATTTTTTGCTGCCAGTGTTTTGAATTAGGTCATTCTAATAGGTGTATAATTGTATCTCATTTTTTGTTTCCTAATGACATATTATGTAAAGTGTCATCTTTTCATCTGCTTGTCATATATATCTCTTCCTTGGTGAGGGAAGAGATATAACTCTTCCTTATATTCTTTTTATTTTATTAATAAGAGTAACAGAGCAGGTGACAGAGTTCATAGTCTTAGTCTACCCTATATTGCACATACTTATTGCTACGAAGATAATTATATTTTAATGAAGAAAAAAAAAATATGGAAATTATGTAAAGAATGAATGGAAATGGGCTGATCATTCTAGTTTGTTTAATCTTGAGGAACCCCTTGGGGAGAGTTGTGAGTGATAAAAATATTAATATCTTGAAATGGAAGAAAATGGTTTGATATGTTAATGGCTAAACTGAACCTATAATCTTGTAAGATTTCATAAAGCAGAAGAGAAATATCCTCCTGAACATTTGAAAACCAGTGGAGGCGCAAGTTATTAAGGCAGCTTGCTAGTAGATGGCTCCTCTAGATCTTCCCATCAACACAAATGTTGAGCACCCCCAAAGGGGATAGTAGAATAAATACTGCAGAAGTAGATAGTTTGTGTGTATAATGGTAGAGCTACAGCACATGCCTCATGTAGCTAACTTAGAAGTAAAGAGAGTTTGTTGGGAATTCATTTCCCCAAACAACTATACTAAGCCCAGGTTAACTGTTAACTATGTAGTTAGAACAATGGCATTTGTCTAATGCTGGGCATTGTGATTGTGCTCTACAGTCTGGATAAAAGTTGTCTTTTGGATTATAACTAGCATTAACAGGGCATTCTGAATGTTGTAGATCCATGTATGTGTAAGTATGTTTTATAATGTACCTTCTAAAGAGTGACATCAGGACTCTGTATATTTGGGCTGCACTATTTAAAGATTATTTTTATTTCCTCTATCAAAATTGGAGAATGCAACTGTAAATGTCAAAGGGCTTCACTATATTCAGGAAATTCCCTTTGACAATGAAGGGATTAGTTGTAAAAAAAAAACTTGAATCCATAGCTTGAAGTGAAAGAAGCACTGATAACAAAGCAGTCGAATAAATATGTCTTTGTATGTATCTGCATGTGTGTATAATCAATAAAATGAAATGTTCAAGAATAGACTTTTGAGGCAGATACAAATCTTGACCTAATATTGTCACTTAATAAGAATATGATCTCAATTGCCTTGTCTCTTGTTCATCAGCCATATTTTTGGTATGGTATTAGTACTACCCTTCCAGACTATTAAAGATAATTTGAGATAGACATGTAGAACATTTAGCTGGTGCCTGGCACTATTAGTGCTTAGTAAATGTTATCTCTTACTTAGTGTAATCTAGGCATGACAGAGTTTATTCCCAGCATCCTTGCCTTCTTAATTCTCATTCCTCTTCCTGCATGGATCTTTGTATGCCTCTCAAGCTTCTGTACAGCTACATATTTCTGCTTTCTCCCTGCACTCAGAGTCAGTAGCATACTTGTGAAGCCCACAGTTTTTCTGTTTTCAGAGTTATTTGAAGTGTAGTTTTAAAACTGCGACATTCTGCTTTAGTATTTTATTTTTACTTGTGGTTGCGCTTATCTTTGCCATGCAGGAAATGCTGAAGGTGTGACTCTTTAAGTGGAACTGTGTGTTCCAAAATTCCTTTGCGTGGAAACACCTAAGAATATTCTTGGCAAGACTTTCCTGTTCTGTGATTCTGTGAGTGTAAAGGTGTATAAAGTGTTAGTCAATGTTGACTTAAATACTAAAATACTGCATATAATATATATATATAAAACACTACATATCTATCGAACTGCATATCTATCTACTACATATATAGATATATATCTAACTAGCTATGTATATCTCCTTTCTCTCTCTATCTCCCTCCTCCATCCCCACTCTTCCCTTCTCATCTCTTCTTCACTCTCCTCTCTCTTCAGTTCTATGTATACCCATAACTTAATAGAAATAGATGTATAGTTTTATACATATAATTCTCTGAGTATATGTATAGGTGTATATATATGTATTGATATAGTTGACTATGTCATAAATGTTCCTTTTTATATGTATATAATTGTGTCATATTAATATCCTACTTGTTTTATCAGTATATCTTGGTTCAGAATCTAAAAGAAGGTTAAATATTTCTCAACTTGGAAGAGAAAGTTATTCAGTTGTTTCATGCCCATTATGACCCATTTTTTTGTGAAGTCTCAAAAATATGTAGCATCATAAACTTAATAGATTTATAATAATAGTTAAATTAGCATAATTAACACATATACATGCATAGATACTTAAATGCATAAATATATGTATATGCTTGGAAACAGCACAATCATTTATGACTAACTTACTATACTGGAGTTTCATATTTTGGATATTGTGGAAATTATTATGCCTCCTCAAGCATATTTTGTATATGATATTTATAGTGAGTGGTTTTTAAAATATTGCAATTATACTTTTAACTAAGATATACATTAATTTATAATTTTTTTAGAAAATTTTATGACTCATATAAAATTTTATGTTCATCAAGAATCTGCTCTTCTAAAAGATATTATGTAAGACCTTACATTACTCCTAATAACCTACAGCTTTTTTTAAGAACCTTTGATATCTAACCATCTTCTCTGTTTCCCACTCTTGTCTCTGAACAATGTCTTCAAACTGTGGTACATGCCTAGATATCTAAGAAGTATGTGTGTGCTAGGGTATCTAGGAATATCATTTACACCAAATATTACGTATCAAAGTTAGCTTTGATTAGGATATCATTAAGGCAGTTCTGGTAAAATTCAGATGACATATATGGATTAGTTATATATATTTTTTCCTACAGTAGTGAGCTCATTCAGAGCAACTGTACTGCTACTTACAGGGACTCCAGTCACAGAGTTAGTTGCCTTGTTTCATCAGTTTGTGTTCAACAGGTTTAAATAAGTACAGTTTTCATGGTCTTAGTGCCAATTTTATGCCAAACTCTGTTAGATGTTGGGGAGCAAATGTAACTAGCACTTGGACCCACCCCTGTGTAAATAAGTAATTTATAATCCAGTTAATTTATTGCAAAAACAGAACCACACACATGTTTATATCTGAGAAGGGGATGATTATCTTGGGGAAGTAATAGGGAAGGAGAGGTTTGTAAAATACAAGTTTGAGAAATAAATCAATTACAAAGTAGACAAAGCTTATAGAGAGTCAGAATTCTAGGCAAATAAGGAATGATTTTGAGACATTGAAAACATGTGAATCCAGGGACTGCAAGATATTTTGAGACATGAAAAGCAGTAAATGAGTTGGGGTAGGAAGTAGGATGAGTATATGTTTGGAGAAGGGAGTGGGGAGATTTCATAGTATTTGCTGTAATAGTAATTTGACGTTTTTTTTTTTTTTTTTTTGCTGTGGTTTGACTCATGGAGACTAGGAGTTCTTATCTATGGGGCAGGCAAAAATATAGTCAAGAATGAAGTAATATATTTGAAAATGTTAAGTTATATGTGAATGTTTCAGTTTAGATGATTGTTCATTATAAACAGGCTTATAATTTTCTTTGGAAACTTTTTAGGTGATGCTAATTAAACTTTGTTATTTCAATAGCATAATATCTTCAAATTTATATATAAAGGTGATTTAGTATTATATTGTTTTCTTCTGTAGTTTTGACTAGACCAATGTTAAAATGAATAAACCTTATGTCTACATGCTATTTCTATGGTGTTGTCAATGACAGAAAATATTTTGCACATGAGTAAAGCAGACCATGTGTGGTGTGAAGGCTAGGTTAAATGTCTGTTGTCTGTGTAAACTTCTCTTTGTGAACTTCATTAATTATAGAAGCATAAGCATAACCCTGTTTTATCTTGCATTGGTTCTATCATCTGCCATAATTTAGAAATGGATTCAGGTTTTTTTTTTTAATAATCATTCTAAACAGCATCAGCATTTAGTAAGCTCAAATTGTATTATATGCTTTAGTTTATAATCTTTTCCTATGGGAAGCATATCATGTTTTTAAAAATCTAAACCTTAAATATGGAGATGAAAAAGATATTTAATATATATTTTCTGACTTTTAGAGATGACTGAGAATATGTGGAACAACAAAATCAAGTTAAAATGTTAGAGCAGTCCTGTTTCCAGCCATTATCAACATTTCCCTCCCCTTCACTACATACTCTGCTTCATTAGTTCTCATTAGTTAATTGGTCCTGAAGAATCAGAGAAACTATGAGGATCAGGTCATCTGCTGCCTTAGAAGATGCAAATAATCACAGAAACACTCAGATTATAGGGTTCAATAACTCTATAAAACAGCTTCTTTTGACAGTTGGCTGTAACACATCTCTAATGGGAGAGTTATCAAAATGGATTTGGATTTATGGAATCAAATAATTCATAAAGAAGGCTTTGGCTGCTGCTAAGATACATTTCTCTCCCTGTCTCTTACTGCAAGATTTAATGTAACATCTTCTGTTCCTTTGGCTTGTTTTATAAGAGAACTGACTTTGAACTGTTAACTGTGAAATTTCAAAAGAGAAGAATAAAAATCATAGAGCAGCAAGCTGGTCTTTCAGCCTTGGTTGATCAAGTGCTACAACACTATGAACATCATGATTCCCAAATTATGATAAAAGTTTTCAGAGCTTTCAAATAATTCTATCCAAATAATGTTCTATCTTGATAGAAACATAGAAACATCTAAAAGCTAAATTAACTTGATTATTTAATGGAAAATATGAGAGTGAATATGAGAGGAATGATTCTTGTACCATATCAGTATGTGAGAGATGTATCTCCTTTGTGGGCCATATATTAAATATTGGAATGGTTATCACAAAGACATTTTTCTAATAGCTTTATTGGCTAAAATTCAAATACCATGCAATTCACCCACATAAAATGTACAGTATGTGCAACTCAAAGACTTTTAGTTTATTTACAGAATAGTGTATCAACACAATCAGTTTTACATTTTCATGAGTCCCTAAAGAAATTCTATAATTCTTAGTCTTCACCCCCAACTTCCCCTTGCTTCCTGTCAGGTCCTGTCTTACTCAAATACTGATCTGCTTTCCATATCTCTAGATATCCCTATTCTGGACATTTCGTATAAATGGAATCAGATATTATTTGGTCTTTTCTTAGCATGTTTTCAAGTATCATCCATGTTCAATATTAAAGACTAAATCACCTATGTTAACTGGATTCTTAGCATGTTTTCAAGTATCATCCATGTTCGATATTAAAGACTAACTCAGCCTATGTTAACTGGATTCTTTATTTAGCATGTTTTCAAGTATTATCCATGTTCAATATTAAAGACTAACTCATCCTTGAGACTATGTGCAAGTGGAAAGTTTATTTGAGATCTCTAGGGGACTGCAATTGAGGAAGTATCACTTGGCAAGTCCATTCAAGTGTTCCAAAGTAGGGAGAAGTACAAATATTATAGAGGCAAAACTGCCTTCTACAGGTAAACTGATAAAATTCTTTAAAAGGGAGAAGAAAAGCATGCAAGCAGCCAGTGCAGAGGTAAACTGTGCTCTTTAAAGCTGGGATCCCAAATTGTTTATTAGTTCTTTCCCGACTTTCTATTCTGGTGTCGGGATACTGGTTTGCTGAGGGCAATATGTGCAGTTGTAAGTAGCAATCAGGCAGATGTATGTCAGTCCTACTCTCCAATAGCCTCCTGACTCCATTTGGATATGCCTTTTATCAATATTAATTTCATGATTTCCCATTCACTTCACAGAGGCATGTATCAGAACTTCACTTCCTTTTATTGTCATAATATTCTTTTATTTCTCTTTATTAGTTGATAAACATTTGGGTTCTCCAACATTTTGGATATAATGCTGTGAACATCCATATATAGGTTTCCATGTGGATATATATTTTTATCTCTCAACTACATTATAGGAGTTGAATTGGTGGATCTTGTGGTAAATATGTGTTTAAACATTTGAGGAGTACCCAGGCTATTTGAGTTATATGTTTTGAACTCTGTACAGCACGATATACATTATGTTTTCCAGGAACTTCAACTTCAATATGTTGTCATTTGAGAAAACTCATTGACGTTCCAATATCATTGTAGAGTTAGAAGGAAAATAGTCAGAAAATATAGGACAGTAGTTGTGGGAACTTAGTTAATAAACATAAAGGCGCATTTAAGATGAAAATCTACTGAAGTAATCATGAAAGCATATGATGGGATGCCTAAAAGAAGCGCCTTTTGGATTTTTAATCTGATCATATAGTTAAGCTTCAATTAAAAAAAAAGGAGCTAGAATGAGAAAGCTATGATAACTTTAAAAATGAGTGACTGACTTAATCACACGTATTTAAAATGCACAGAGAAATCTAATGATGCTAATGAAAATTTTAAGTGGTAATACATTTAAAAGTTGTTCATTTGGCTTTTACAGCTTAGTAGATGTAATAACAATACCTGCTTATGTTCTCCAGACACTCATACTCACATGTTCTTTTATTAAATTCTCACTTTTTTTTTTCATATGGGGCAAGAAATAATGCCCTTCTCCAGGTATTTGAGATTAATGATCTGAACCATGCCTAACACATTCTATGAGACTAGAAGCTGGAACAGGGATCTTGGTGTTTTGGTTTCATGCTATGACAGATAATACGAAAAACCTTTTATAAAAAACTCATCAAAATGTATTTCTGATACTTTAATTGAAGTGACAAAGGTCAGGGAAAACACTCTGGTTGTATGAAGATTAAGCTTAAATATTTGTTTTTAATTTATTCATTATATTTATTTTTTAATTGAATTAATGTTGTTTTACATCCTTGTTAGTGTTTTTACAGGTTAGGATCTCTCTCCTCTGTTTTTGTCACCATCGCATTCCCATCACTAAAATACCCATAGTCCTCCATATAAGCCATTGTACTTTTCTCCCCCATCTTGCCCTTCCCCGTTCCCCCTCTGAGTGTTTCTGATCTGTGATCAGCTTTCAGTGGTTCATTTTAATATTTGACTTTGACCCTTAACTTACCAATATAAATTACTGTGTGGTACAAATAATAGGCAGTGATACAGTGATAGAAATTTAGTGTTAACACTTTAGACCAGTGTGGGGAGATACAGTAAATGATTACTGATTGATGTTTCGATAAATATTTTGACTATTTCATATTGTGACTGATCATTTGGCAATATTCTTAAGATTTTAATATTTCACAGCTTTCTTCAATTTTGTGAGACAGAATATATTTTATCTAACAATCACTTAGATATATATTATATAATAAAATCTAAACACTTTTAGATTTTAGACACTGTAAAGATGCTGTTTCAAGTTCTAATATATAAGTTTTAGCATACTGATACTTCTGTATTCTTATTTTTAAAGTGTTATGTGGATTTAATGGTGATTTTTTTTTTAAGTATAGCACAGGAGTTTTTTCTGAACACCATACAACACATCAAAATCTTCTTTACATCTCCGAAAGTATCTCACAGACCTCCTCCTTTTCCCCTTTTTCCTCTTTTCTCAATCTTTTCCTGTCCCCTCTCTGACTTTCCTCTTTCCCTTCTCTCCCCTCACCTCTCTCTCTTCCATATAATCTCGTTTTCCACCTCTGTGTAATTTCAGGTTTCTTTCATGCTTTCCTGAATGTTCCTTTCAAGTTCTTCCTTTCCTTTCTCTCTCTATCTTCCACATCTGACTGTGCAATATCGGAGTCTACCTTTAATTTCAGGGAATCATTTTCCAAGTTTTTAAACTGATATAATTTCTTCACTAGAAATGCTGACTATTGCAGTATTCTATAAGGCAAGACTTGCATTCCAGCTGTAGTTTTCCTTCTCTTTACAGAAAGAGACAAAGTGAAAACCTGCTGGCTTCATTATATTTGTCTGCAGGCAGCTAAACTATGATTATTCAGTGTGGACTACTGTATGGGATACAGCTGTGAAATGAGCTAGAATTTATTATTGAAAGTAAAAGAACTAGTGTAAATTTATTCAAATGAAATGCTTTGCAAACATTATAGTAAACAGGCTTTGGAAACATTCTCATTCTTTCTCTTGTACTTTATGAATGACTTTTCTGAAGATACATATATCTTAGGGCATGTGATGAAAGAAAATTAGGACTGTCGGTATTTAGGGATTTATGTGGTAGGTTTCTCTCACTGCCAGTGTGATAGGATTTTTAATTTGAATTTAGATATACTCTTGTTTCTCCCTAAGAATTGGACACATGTCAAAAGTCCCTCTTGACAAAATGATGACTAGTTACTCCTTACTGTATCATGAGCACATTGGAGAAATATTTTATTCCATAAATATAAAGTATATGATTAGATTGTAGTGTTACCCCACAGGAAAATTTGGAGTATTCTTTCATTTTAAAGGTTTTTATATAACTTTTCAGTGCTTGTCTGTCCTTTAACTTGTTATTGTGTGCCTTGATAATTCTCTTGGCTAATGTGCACAGGAAATTTGGTGTCTTGGTCAAAGTCTGCCTAATGGACAGAAGAGGCATTATATACAAATCACCAAGCTTTAAAATATTATCAGCCAATAAAATGTACTTAACACTAACATCATGCCACACATAATTTAATCTGTAGTTTATCATGGTGCATAAATGTCTTTGGAAAGTTGAAGTGCACCAGAGCCTTCATTATGTATACAAATTCATTGCTGTAATAGAACTGTAAGGAAGTTCTTTGGGAAATTTTCATTTGATAGAATGCTGATATAAACCATATTTGAGGAATCTTTCTAATTTAACTGTGTAATTATTTAAAAGTATTAGTGTTTTACTGAATGGTTTTCTACATTTTTGAATTACCCATATCATCCTACTCACATCCATACTTTTGAGAGTTGAAATTAAACCATTCTAGGCCTGTGCTAACATGTCTTAAGTCATTTTGCATAGATTTACCTAGATACAGTGTTTCTTTTATTTGTTGTGCTATATTAGTGGCAGGATAAAAAATCAACACACAAAAATCAATTGCCTTCCTATATACAAATAATGAACTATTAGAAAGAGAAAATAAAGCCATCTCCATTTATAATCTCAGCAAAAATTTAAATACCTGGGAATAAATGAGGTGAAGGACCTATACAAGGGAAACTATAAGAGATTGTTAAATGAAATAGAAGAAAATGCAAAGAATTGGAAAAGTATTCCCTGCTCATGTATTAGAAAAATCAACATTGTCAAAATGGCCATCCTACTCAAAGTTTATAAGCTGTAAATATTATACATTTAGTACAATCCCATTAAAAATCCCAATGCTGTATTTTCAAAGAAAATAGATTACTGAAATTCTTATGGAACCACAAAAAATCCTCAGTAGAAGGTAGAAAGATAAATTTGAGACCAAAGTGTTTACTCTTTCATCTTTTATGCAAACTTATTCTCTGCCTCTTTTCCCTGTTGTCATCCACTAAAAGTTTATTAGTGATATCAGCAAGAGTTGTGGTGCCCCTTATTTACTTCACAAACATTTTCCTGAACTCAGGGATAGATATTATTTAAGCTGTGAGAAATATAAACATCTTATTGAATCTCTTGGTCACTGATGAGTTCATATCTCTGAAGAAGATGAGGACACTTAACAACTCAGTGTAATTAGGAAATCTGAGGTGCTCAAGCGAGAATGATCAATTTATCTAGACTGGGGAGGAGCAGAGACCATGAAAGACTGGAGAGCTGTGTTGGGCTTGTAAGGTTGAGTGAAATCTGAGGGATGAGAGATGATAGCATAGAAGATGGTAAAGACACAAAGGTGTGAGTTAGCAACCAAAGTGAATTTTACAGAGAGTAATCTCTCCCTCTCCCTCTCTCTTTACCAACTCCCCATTGATATTTTTAAAAACCTCAGTGAAGAAAAAAACAAAAACAAAAAAACCTCAGTGATTACTATTAGTCTTAACCAATTTAGTCTTCCTAAACTTGCTGGTTTTATGTAACAGTAACAGTTTCTATTTAGCTTATTTTATCAGTCTCTTGTAATGTTTTCATGGGACTGTTGCTTGAGTTCCAAATTCTGACTTCCTTTTTGGTTCATTACTTTTCTGCATTTTTTAGTTTCTTAATGTTTAATCGAATGCTCACATCCTTGTCAAGTCCACTGTTCCAGAACCACTAACTTAAGCATGCATAGAAAAATATCAAATAACTAAAATGGGATATTAGGTACAACTTTCAGCTATATTTACCTTGAACCATGTAGCACACCATGTGCTCGATACACATAAAACCTATTTTTTTCACTTTAATGAGAAAACAAATTAATATTTGCATATAATAAATACAGGGCTAGTATCTCCTTTAGACCCAGGAATATAGCACATAAGCAAATTTCAGATTTACTTAAAATATTTCATTCAAGTTAAAAAATGTCCTAGTTTTGTCTTAATGATAGAATGATGCTTACTATAATTTAGCATGGGTAATTCTTATCACTCCTCTTCATATAATATGTAGTTTGATACTTTCATAAATTGGGAGTACAAGGCTTTGTAAATCCTACTGTAACAGTCAGCTATGTTTTATTTTTATGCTAATAGGCAACCACAAACAAAGGATAGTAAACTAGTTGTGAATGGCACAATATGTCTTCTTTGAAGTTAACCTTAGGGGTAGATGATTATAGATTTACCTTCCTGTCAAGACTCAGCTCAAACACCACTTCCTCTGGCATGCTGTGTGATCTTCCTCCCAGATTGGTGTCAGCTCTTTAAGGATATGACATTTGGTTTCTTCTTCTGTAGTATGCACCTTCATCTGTTTTGGTACCCTGTTATTTATATACATCTTGCTCTTACTATTAAGACGTGAACTTTGTTAGGCAAGAGCTGCCTTACCATTTTTGTTCCTCAGCATTGATTACTGTCAATATGTGGTTGATGCATTAATGAAGTACAGAAACTCACATTTCACTACATGATTATATGTCACATGTTTTTTACTTTTAACATTCATGATCATTTTCTTCATTAAATATCTTTAGAAAGTTTGATATCCTTTGATGGGGCATATTTTCTATTTCAAAATCCTGACAGTTTAGGTTGTTTCCTTTTTTATTAGGGGAAAGAGTCTGTGGACTGTTTTCTTGTAGGCATTTCTCTTGTGCATCTCTGAATTTTCTTTATGAGGTATTCCAAGGAAGGAAGTTACTCAGTTAAAAATATGAATATGTTTAAAATAGGACATGTCTACTTCACAAGTCCAAAACTGGACATAAAGGTTTAAAAAAATACCAGTAAGATAAATCTCAATTTATCTATCTCAATAGTAGTAATTTCTTAAGTTACAACTTTTGTAACTTTATGATCACAAATCAACATTTATCCATTTTCATGCATTCATGGCTTTTTGTTTGTTTCTTTTGGTCTCTTTCTACACCTCCCTGAAGAGGCTGGAGCTGGGTCTGGAGGTGCTCCAGCTTGGTATAATCACTACCTCTCAGGAGGGAGAATGAGACTCTGGAGCTGCTTAGGGATAGATAGGTAGAGAGTGGGGAACAGCCAGCAGCCCTATGGGGCATGTAATTAGGGAAGGAAAACAGATGGGGCACTTAGAAGACTGGCATGGTTGTGGGTATTAATATTGCTCTGACAGTGTTTTGTTGATTATCATTCTTTTTGGTATTATTTTAGAATTAATGATACTAGAGATCTGGGAGGACAAACTTGAGAGTTAGCTCCTCAAGAGACTAACCCTTTTGTGACAAAAATGAATTCAGTTTATATATTATGTTGTAACAAAATACTCATTGATTTAAAACTCATGTCAGGTGATCTTTTATAGGGTGAACTGCTTAGACTAAGCATTAGGTGTTATAAATCTTTTCCTAAAAAATAAAAAGCAGCTATAATACTCCCTGCTATAAATTACTATTGTGAATAATTCAAGTTACATTTAAAATGGTATATTCAACATAAGTTTGTATTTATATGGTGCTAAATACTATAATATTTAATGTGATTCTAATTTGTTTTACAAATCTATAAATTTTCAAATAAAAAAATATGATAAAATCGGTAACATGTTTTTTTTATGCTTTTACCTCCTTTTCTTTTTTTCCCTTATCATCTGGAAGTATCAGAAAACTGAGTTTTACTTGACTAAAAATATATTAAGGAATCATGATCCCTCTTGGTAGCCAAGCAAATAACATGTGGGAATACCTTTTTCTCAATACTTTTGACCAGTTTCTTATTGCCAATACTTTCACAATGCAAATACTTAAAATACTTCTACAAATAAGTTCTTGCCAAGGTGTTTTCCAAGCCTTATATGTCTTAGCACCAGACTTGTGTCATGTAATTACTGTGGCATCTCCCCATATGGCCACAGACAATTAAGATGAGTAATTTAGAAGGCCTGAGGGTATAGCAGACATATCTTCCTCAGAAAAAATACTAAAGACATACCTAGGGAACACTGCTTTATCAAGTGCTTCAGAATAAAATGGCAGTTGGTGATGGTCATTTAAGTCATGTCAGCATAAAAGCTTAGAGGAGCAAATTAGAGAACCCTAGAAGGAGGTGTGTTCTTGTGTGTTTAAGAGCCAGAAAAAAAAGTGGGGGCGGGGGGAGGGAAGAAGAGGAAGGTGCTAGGCCCTTTATTGATTTCAGTCTATAAAAGTAATAATTCTGCATTGTGTATTTTTGTGTAGGTGAAGTATTGTGCCAAAGGTCTTAGATTAGCAGTTGAGGGGCGATATGCAGATCTAGGTATTGAATGGAAAATATAGGCAGTTTAAGATAAATTTGCAGCAAAAGGAGAGTGCTCAAGGACCTGCATTCTCCTTGCTCCATTTTGGGTACTGCTCCACCAGTTCTGCTCACAAACCAGTCCCTGTGAGCTTTTCCTGCTTGCTTAGCCTCAGGTTCTGAGCAATGCTCTGTTTATCTGAAATAATAGGTAAGGAGCTGATTATCCAAGACTGGTTGGAGCAAAGCACTGACCTGTTTTAATGCAAGATAGTTTTTTACACAAGCCCCGTCATATTGCTGATATTTTATTTGATTTATTTTTAAAGGATTATATTCCAGCAACTATTGCTGAACTCATGTGGACTAAAAATGAAAATTCCCCTATAAATTCTAATGTAATCACTTTTTACCATTTCTTTGGAAGATAAATTGTGTAGCCTATGTCACCCAAGTTCTCTATTTTACAGTGTTTTACTCTCTGGTTACTTACTTTAGTAATATGTTAAATTTAGGTTTAACACAGTTTGAAATAAGTTTAGAGAATTATTTCTACTTAGGTATTTTAAGTTTTCCTGAAATTAAAAAAAAAGTGCATATAGGCTTTATTGCATAAAGTGGATTTTTAATGTAATTAATGTTTTACAAATTTGACGTGGTGCTACAGTGCCTGACCTGCAGAAGTATAGTTTAGCACTGTGAAGAAGACATATGTGTATATTCAGCTTATTATGTAGGGTATTATATGGGTTCTATTTTGATTGTAAAAAGTAAATGTTTTAGTTGTTACAGAAAAAACCTGAAATAAGTTTTGAAGATCAGAGAAGTCATAGTTAGAAATGATTTTGATTCTTCAATGAAGGTAAAATTCATTAATCTCTGAATAGTGTTCCATTTTATCCTTGCAAACTCTGAAATTATTCAGTTAGGTAAACATAATTCACAGCATCCTTTCATAAAATAGATTATTAGAGTCAAAAATAGTGAAATTTTGAGATTTAAATATGTTGTAACTATCATATTTTCAAACTACTGTTACATAAATAATGTTGATTGGATAAGCACATTATAATCATTACTGAGTAAAGTTATCGTGGCTTTTGATAGTTTGAGTTGTTTAAAATTGTTTGATTATAATTGTGACTTAAAGTCAATCAGTATGATTTCTGTTGGTGTAACTAAATTATTACATGACATTTCAAACCAGGTAAGGATATATAAATCAATAAAAGTTATCAACAGATTTTTCATGTGTATATGATAGGAGATTTTATTCTCTAAAGGAACTTTCTAGAGGGTGGTTAAAATTTTTCCCTAGTTATAATGTTAATTATATTATAGAGGCTGTTAAAAATATGTGGAGATTTTTGTTTATATTTTTATTGCATTAACTAGACAAATTGTAGCCATGTATGTTTTTCCTGGGTAAACAAGCATGATATCACCTTATGATGGTTTTGTAAGTGCTAAGAACAATACCTCTAGCATGATGTTTCATTTAGTATTTTATGACTGTGGGATCGATCTGTGGAATGCAGAAAAGAGACAGTCTGCATGTCCTTCCAATTCTTTTCAGAATTAGAAGAAATATCAATGTATTGTTGAAATGGGGGTAGGAATGGAGAAGACTTAACATCTGTAAAAGGAAGTTTGGATATATGTATGAGTCAAAGTTTAGATTTGAGGGCATGAATAAAGTGCAAGTAGGTAGTAAATTAAGAAGTAGTGACTAAGCTGGAATTAGGCTTACTTACAGCTCTCAACAGGGAACCAATGCAGGCTTTCTACTCTTCCCCCAATTTCAGAATTGGAGGATAATATGAGGAAAAACATCCACTACCAGAATAAGTGCTGTTCATGAAGTTGCCACATGTGTGTAGATCTTCTGACTCTTTTTCATGATGCCTGTTAAATGATCCCAGAGCCAGGGTGGGCTTAGCCTGCAGATGGGGCCTGAGAGGCCCCAGGTGTGGGGCCAAGCAGCACCAGACAGTCAATTAAACAAACAATGGAAGTGTTTGCACTTCAGTCACAATATTGAAATCATTTGAGGTGGTGTAAACCTCTTCTCCATTTCCTTGAGAAAGAGATTATCCTTAATCAGGGTTACATAATCTCAAAAATGTAACTGTGAACCATAAGCATTGTTTTGGTCAATTTAATCCATGCAAATGATGATATTATGTGTAGTATTTTTGTGTATCACAGTTTACAATTCTCCAAAAACATTTAGTAACATGTATTTCAGGTTGTTTTTTGGCTTAAAGTTTACATGCAGTTTTGTTAGTTGGTTTATGTTGTTTTGACATTTATATATATATATATCAAGAAGTTTGTTTTTCATCTGACTGAAGACTAATAATTTTAGAACATCATCACAAATCTAGATGAACGTGTATTCTCTGGAAAATAGGAAAGAAATCTTTCATCTTTTAATACTTAGTATTTAAATCCAAGGGCCCACAGAAAGAGAATGCCAATTATTCATACAATATTATGCCTCATGATCTTGCTTGGAAGGAAAGAATATTCAAACACATATTTTAAAATCCTTGTTTTATCAAATTGGATTAAAATAAATGATAATCAATTACAAAGAAATTCTATTCTGTTCAATAGGATAGTCTTTATGGCAAAGCAAGAGATACATTATAAGGAAATAATACATTTAGATACTGGGACTAGAAAATGTAAATTAAAATAATTTTAATAACATGCAGTAGCTCTTATTGGCTTTTGAACACGACACTTAATGATCTCACAAATATTCTTAAACTGAACTCACTCTATTAATTTTGATACTTAAGACATACTCCAGTTCATCATTCTATTCTCTTTATCTCTTCATTTTCAGAATTTTGCACCCACTTCCTATCTAATGTTTAACTCTCCTTTCATTAATTCTGGAGAAATTTCTAGCATCTTTTACAATTTGAAATATCTTTCTATGCAAATGGAGAAAGAAATCATAAAACTTTAAAATAAAAATATTTGGAATTTCATTTCAGTATCACTGGCTGTATTTCATGTGACTTTGTTTGAGTAATATTTCTAAACTTTTATCAACTAAAATATCTTGATGGATATTCCTAGTGTAAAGAATTGTGAGGGTTAAGATAAAATTCCCTGCCAGCTTGGTCGCCAAGCTACTACTTAGTGCCAAGACCCTTGTGCAAGGTAGCCCCTCTGTTCCTTCCATTCAGCTCTTCCTCTTTCACTAGCTATTTCAGAAAAATACTTAACTTATTGCATGTCCCCTATCAAATTATGTATTCTCTTAACTCCACCTACCTTTCCTTTTCTAGATTTATCATAAATGTTCTTCAGTATTTGAGTGATTATTTGATGAATATGTGTTCCTGATGATACTCTAAACTTGCTAAAGGGAGAGAGCCAGTCTAGATTTTTTTGATCACAAATTCCAGAACTTGGCACATTTAAGGGGTAGATGCTACTGGAATATATAATGAATGATTGAATAAATGGATATGGAGTAGTTGTAATAGTTGAAATATTTAACATTTAGTGTCAGATATTATAAATTAAGTCATTTAATGTATACATACACAATATTCTATAATTAAGCTACCTTTATATCTTTATTTTATTTTTTATCTTTCTACTCCCAACATCTTTTATTTCAAATCCCTCAGGTGAGTGCAAGAATTCTCTACCCCTGGTCCACAGGCCAAGCCAGTGCAGGGCAGAAAAGAAAAGAAACTCAACTTAGACTTCTTGCACTGCTCTGTCAGAGAATGGCGACCTATATGATCACTAGAGCACAGGAAACACTGACTAACCATCCCTACCTCATTTACAGAAGCCCAGACAACAGGAAAGTGTGTGTTGGAGCAACACTGTGCTGTTCTCCTGAAGTGTGCCACATAGAGTTGAATTAGTGGGAACAGATTAACCCTAAAACCTACATTGAAGCTTCTATGGAGAAGAACTGGCTATCTCACTGGGTGCCCTCTCAGACCCATCATAAATAATTCAGATTTGGTGTGAATGCACCCAGTTAGTTGTTCATTAGAGATTTTTTTGTTTATTTTAATGGTTGGTTTTATTTGATGCCGGTTGCAAAGTTTCTGTGATTATCGATGTTCTATAATGCAGTTTTTTTTCTTATTTTTAAAATTTTTTTACAATGTTTGTTTTCTTCCCGAGGTTTCGTCCCCATAGAGTTTCCTTATTTTAATTGTATAAAGTGTAACTCACCCAAGTATTCACAAAGTAGAGCAGAAATGGGAAGAATAATTTTTTCCCTATCCTAGTATTAACTCAGCCCTTCTCCTTCTTTCCTTCTTCAATTTTCTGTGTATTCCTAAATTTATAACAATGTCCCTAGTGTTAACATACCTAGGATCCAGACCTTTTCTGCTTTTCCCACAGTGTAGGGATCACAACTTTGAAACCTCAGACCTTAGATTCCAGGCTTTCAATATCACCAATGAAGAGAGTTTATTTCTGAAAGTTTTATTTGCATTGGAAGCATGTGAGAAAGTGTTCAAATATTCATCCTATTTTCCCACCTGAAGGTTTTAATTCAGTAATGCACTGGTGAAGTCACTGTGCATGCATTCATTCCCAGGTGATGATCATATAGGAACTGTGTCTCAATGCTGGAGGAACTTAAGTCCCAGGAATTCTGATTTGGGGAAGGAAGTAGATTTCAAAGGATTTCTTAGATGTGGAAAAAGGAAGTAATACAGTTGAGTAGACTCAAGGAAGGAAGGAAGGAAGGAAGGAAGGAAGGAAGGAAGGAAGGAAGGAAGGAAGGAAGGAAGGAAGGAAGGAAGGAAGGAAGGAAGGGAGGGAGGGA
>JAGFMF010011586.1:4742083-4759642 GCA_019455555.1 Galemys pyrenaicus | reverse complement strand
AGGGAGGGAGGGAGGGAGGGAGGGAGGGAGGGAGGGAAGGGAAAAGGGAAGAGAAAGGAAGGGAAGGAAAGAATTTCAGCCTTGGGAAAACAGACTCTCACTGCTGGGCACTAAGGGATTGAAATAGAGACCATAGACTTGCCTTTGTAGTTAGAGATGGTTACATCATATACAATGGAGTAGCTGTCAATGTTAAATTGATTTAAAAATTATATTGAAAACTTCCCCTGACATGAAAGATCTTCATTTTGTAAAAATAACTCTAGAATCATTTATGTGAACTGACCTAAATGTATTCCTAATAGCTATGCAGTGTGAGAGAATGCATGTATAGTCTTAAATATGTATTACTATAATTTTGCAGCAAATTTTGCCTAATTAAACCACGCACTCTATGAATATTACAAACTTTTTAAATCATTGACCTTGAACAAATCAGAGAAACGTGATTATAATTTACACACTTCTTGTGGGTCTTCATTTTTTCTCTGCTTTTGTTTGACTTTACTTTTTTCCCTAGTACACAGGAAAACCTTGTAGCTACTCATTTTTCCAAATCTAAACAGACTTACACATTTTTCCCATTTCTTTAGGAAAATCTATTACAAATTTGAGCTTACATATGCACATTAAATTTTTCTAAGTGGATAAATATGAATATTTAAAATTATAACTCATCACTAGTGTATACTGCATTAATCCCTCCATTTTGAGGGATTGTAGAAGTTATGAACTCAAATGCACCTCAGTTAAAATCTTGTTTCTGGCACTTTCTAGCATTGCTACCTTAGATATGTTTCTTAAACTCATTTTGCCTTAGTTCACTCATCTGTACATCACAGGTTTCTGTCAGTATCTGGTGAAAAAATGTTTTTGAAAGACTTACTATGATCCATGGAAAAGAGTCAATCTCAGTATATACTTAAAGGGAAGAGTTAGTATAGATACCTGGTGCCACTGAATTTGTATCCTTAGCCTGGTATCACAGTTTAACCTACTGAACCAATGTCAGAGAGTGGGCTCCCGGGAGTTCTTGGAGTTCTAACCTTAGACCAACATGTTCACTTCTCACCCCTCTCCCACTGGTTCTCATATTTGTGAGATCTAGGCACACATAGTAGAAGTCTTGCATTCCTATGAGTCAGTAAACTGTCTTTCAAAGGTATGCATGTGAAAGCTTAATTTATGTTATTTTTAGCACATATATGCATTTATGTGTATACAGTTTTGCTACTAATTGTGTAACCTTGGTTTTAGTGATTGTGACAAGTGAACTGATTTTTTTCTCTGCTCAACTCCAGCTCCTCCAAATGATTCCTCATGTAAGAAACACACTTCAAAGAAAGTTGTGTTAACATGCATAGGAATTTTTAGTAAGAGAGATACAACCCAAATTTATGTTCTCTTCTTTATCACCAATAAGCAAGACAGTTGAATCTTTTAGGATGACAACCAGGAGAAGAATCTAAGATACAAGTGCATTCATACTCTAGGAACCCTTGTTTAAGAAGATTAATGAATCCTCTTAGAGTAAAAATATCTTTATTTTATAATTAAACACATTGTTTCTCTTATTATACAGAATGAACCAGTTTTATTAACTGACTGTTAATGTTTTCCTGATGCCATTATGAAATAATATAATTGGGAGTGTGCAGTAGTCTAAAATAAGTAAAGAAGAACAATATCAAACTAAGCCATCACAAATCAAAAGGACAATGTTGCTGCAGAGTATCATTTACTGGAAACTAAAGAAGTTAGTTGTTCAAACCTATGTGCTTATTATAGCCATTCTTGAATGAGACTTTCTTTATGACCGTGATCATAAAAGTTGTTTAAGTAAGCTCTCAATGTTAAACCAATACCCTAAACCTTATATATGTATATATATAAAATTTATACACACACTAAATATATGTGTATATACTAAATATGGAGATGGGGTGGGGAAGAAGCTTATTTGATAATACATTTTAATAGTCTTTTAATTAAAAATTTCTCAAATATGAATGTCATTCCCAAAATAATTTTTAGAAAATGAACTGACTTATCAAATACTTCACAGATTAATAGCAAAGTTACATTTTTATTTGTCAATTGTGTACTAGTGTGCATTTAAAGTCATTAATGATAAAAAACTATTATCCAAAACACCTAAATGATTATACAAGTATGCCTAATTTGTGAATAATCACCATGAACGCATGATTTATATATGTTTATATGCATGTTTTATTTCTAAAAATATTTAAGCATAAATCTATTGTAGTAGCAAGACATGCTAATAATCATATCCTCTCCTATTTAATATGACAAAAATCTATTGTAGTAGCAAGACGTGCTGATAATTATATCCTCTCTTATTTATCTTAAAATGACAAAGATGGTTAGCAGAATCCTATACAAAACTCTTAATCCTCTGATCAGTGCTTCTGTCTCTGCACTAGTCCCTGCTGCATACACATTGCTCATAATCTCTGTATTTCAGGCTTTTAGTTTTAGGTACAGATCCGATGTCTGAATTAAGTTTCCTCTTGTAAATTATTTAAAATGTTATTAGTCAGTTAAGGAACAATCTAATTTTAATACAACTGGATGACACTGTTAATTAAACTAAAACTTTAGTCAGTTTAAAATAGTTAAATTTGCTCGACTCTCTCTGTCCCTCCCAGACAGAGTCTATCTGGGAGTCTTTATTTGCTCTTTCCTTTCCTAAATAAACTTTTCAAGACAAAAAATAATAATAAAATAGTTAAATTTATGTGAGATTAAAATTGAAAAACCAAAGTAATGATGTAGAAATTATATTGCCACAAAATAGTATGTGATTTAAAGTGTTATCCGTAACATCAGTATTATGAAATATGAACCAGTTAATACAAAAACAAAGTTTCTTTTTCTCCTTGAGGGAGAAAAGGTGAGAAATAATATAAAAGCATATATAAGATTTATGTGTTTAATCAAAAACATTTTGATTGAACAAAATTTCTAATTAAAAATTCTACCAGATTGTATGGGAATCTAACTTGGGTTTATTTCAAATAATGTTATCTGTTTTAGAGAATTTTTTTCAAGCTTGAGTCAAAATAATTAAAAATGATTCTGTCACACATTCAGCTTGTTCTTCATATTTAGACAATATCTTGAGTGGAAATTCAGCAATGTTACTTTAGTATGCATTTTAAAACATATTAGAATACTTTGACTATATACCTAAAAAGCCTGATATAACATTGTAGTATATTAACATTAATGGGTAAATTTGCTAGGCGGTTAAATGCAGGATAAATATACACTAAAATTAATTTTTGCAGGTAGGCAAAAATAAAAAAGGGAAAAAGTATTTTTTCCATTGACCACAAAACTAGCAATAAGAAGCACATCACATCATATAATTTACAGACACAGAGAGAGATAGAGAAATTTAACAAGGGAAAACACGACTTAAAGAAAACTACTATTTTGAAAATTGTAAACAAGACTTGAATAAATAATAAAACATGCCATATTCTAGATGGAAAACTTAAAAGCATGAAGCAAAAATCTTTTCTGAATGGATATGCAAGTATAATACAGTTATAGTCACAATACCAATTTATTTTTGTAGAGACCTATACAAAATTATTTTGATGTTCATGTAGAAGGAAGGATTAATGTACTTTTTTTTTTGAAGTGGGAAGGTGGATTTTATTCCTAAATATAAAAAGGTAATGAACATTATTATTACATAGAAGAACTGGGGTGTAGGCTCAAAGTGTAGTCAGAATGAGGAATCACTAGAGACAGAGCAGAGAGCAGAACAGGTGGATTTACTAATATACTGCTAAGGGGAGCCGCAGATAAGGCAGAAATGCTCTAGTGGTGATAGCACTGAGACAACCTCTAGGGCACCAGAAAATCCCCCAAAATGAATAATATTTTAAGTGAAAATGTAAATTTTGTCATAAGAAACACATAACAGTAGAAACAATAAAGACTGGAATTATATACATACACATATATATGAACTATACTTTATGACGTTCACATGTTTTAAACCCCATGAGACATGAGATGATCATAAAGGCTACTGAATACTTAATCTGTGTCATTAAATCTTTGTAGGTGTGTTTCAAATATCATTATGATGGACTTAATATTAAAGAAATGCCAAAATACTTGCTTTTGCATGACTCTGGGAAGCAGTTTAAGAATAATTAGGGCTATTAAAATTTATAATGAAAGTTTTATCTGAAAAATAATTGATGGGGTTACCTTGTATCAAATTTTCAAGTTGATGAAGCTTTTTCTAGTTATTTTTAAGCACTTAATTTGGGTCTACCTTTATCCTATTTTTTTTTTTTTTTGCTCTCTCTCTTCTCAAATATCATTTGCTTTTCTAGAGCCTTTCACTCCAGAGCTAATCACATTCTGTGATCCAATTTTTCAAGTCTGTTTTGTCTCCATCCTAGTCAGGAAGGAGAAGGGAAGATGAGCAGAGAATTCTCCAACAAATATGCATTTATTTGTGAATTTCATACAAATCTATAAAATATGTATTTCTGCCAAATACGATATATATTTGAAGTACAGGTAAATACATCTATTTCAATCAAACTTCCTAAAACAAAATTTATGGACTAATAAAATGTGTTATAATGACTGGAGTCTATGCATTGTAGTAGATGGTTAAATTCCTTTTTCTTCAGACCATTCCCAGAAAAGTAATTGAGACCATCTGTTACTTATAAAATATGAATTTAATTGTGATTTTCTATATTTTTGGGTAGCATCATTTTCTGACAGATTATAAGTGACTTGTTAATGTTAGTGGGCATTGAGCTCAGACTTTATGGAATATTACTGTGACTCTTGAGTTTTAATATATATTTCTTTCCTGCCTAGAATGACAAGAGTTGTGTGCATGCCTATGTGTACATGTGTGTGTATGTAAGTATGCACATATGTATATGATTGGATTCAAATACAATTTTACAATTAAAGTATAGCTAATTTCTTTTAGAATGTGAACTTTCCTCATATTTTAATAGTTTACAGTATTTTGCAAAACCCAGGGTTCGGTGTTACTGTGGTACAAAAAACATACCAAACAAAAACCTGTGTAACATTCTGTTGAAATATAATCTGTTTCAGAAATAGCACAACCAGTAAACTAACTTCTAGATATAACAGAATTTGACTTAAGCATTCTGAAACTGTTCTAGAGGAAAAAAGTTTTAAACTCAATGATATCATTTATGAAGTATGTAATTTATTTCACTGTTTTTGAGACTTAGAAAAATGAAATATTTTTTGTATCAGATTTGTGTGTTTTTGTCCCTGTAGACAGAACAGGCACAAAAAGTAAACTAGTAGTTGATGCTGTGACATGAAAATTTGCTTCTGTTTTAAAATAGTCAAAGACAAAATGATGCGTGTGCTCTTAAAAGTGTAATAGTAGGGTTGGTGAGAGGGACATTGAAAAATGTCTCAAGGCAAAGAGACTTCTATTTTAAATGACTTTGTGAAGATGAGCCCCTCATTATTGATTCTTGGGTCTTAAGTGATGACATTAGAGTTCAATGGAAAATTAAACAAGCTTAAATACTAGCGGAGACCCCTTGGCATTGCTCCTTTGCTTTTCACGCTGTGGATTAGTAAGAGATTGACCTGAATTAAATCCTTAAGTCATTTTACTGATAGAAAAGGAAGCAGGGAGCAAAAAGAACGTGGATATCTGGATTTAAAATCATCACTAATCATCATTAATTCCTGAGAGAAGTTTGATATGGCTATGATTCTAGCCATAAAGGATGCTATTCAATTTGGCTTAATAAAAAAATACTCAATTAAAATATGTGGGGAAACACTGTCAAGTGACTGGATAGTCTCTAAAGTACTGACCATAATTTTTCAGGTTCTGAGTAAGAGAGTTTTTATACATTAAGGAAAATATATTTTATTGTTATATTGAAGAATAAAAAGGAGATTACTGATCTCATAGACTTCTTTATTTTTTACCCTCTGTTCTACTGATATTAAGGAAGTGAAATGTTGGAAAATAATTAACATTTAGTTAATTTTCATTTATTTCTCCTTTTTCCTTGACCTGTATAAAAGAAATTTGAAAACAAAAAAAATCTAAGGAATCAAAAAAAAAAATCTATAGTAAAGGTCAAGGAAACATCGGTAACATTAAACATGAGTGTGTTCATTCTGTCTTATTCAGTTATTTAAAAAAAAGTTGTAATTTGCTGCTTGTAAAATTTTATGTCTGATTTTTATGTTTGAAAAGTATAGTGTAACTTCCCTGTGTTACTTCTTAAAAACATCATCTTATTTAGACTGTTTCCTAGGTTTAAATTTCTGGAAGGAAAACTGGCATATATTTCATTATTGTGAATGCATATCCTTATTTTGTGTCTTTTTAAAATTGAGATAAGATTGGTTTACAACACAATATGTTATTTAGAGGTATAGACTCTCACCTCTTCTGGATCTTTTGGTCTTTGCTTATATATTCTTTTAATCCTATGATTTTTTTTTCTGATTTCTTCCTCAGAGACAGTTTACTTCATTCAGCAGTGCCTAGCTGTCTTTGTCATTGCTTTATGTTTTTCCATCTTATAATAGACATTATTTGCAGCTTTCCTCATATAGCTGAAAGTTTTAAAATATATTTTGTATTTATTTGTTTTACTTAAAAAGTGTATAGTAATTCTGCATTAAATTTTGACATTTTTTTTTTTATGCATACAAGACCTGGGGTACAGGCCAGAATCCAGGATGGTGAGAGGATTCACCAGACAGAGTGGAGAGCAGAACAGGCAGACTGACTTAAGTATACTGCCAAGGGCAGCAGAGGGTGAGGCAGGAGAGTTCTGCTATGCCATGTGGGTCCCCTCCCTGGCTGGCAGCAGGGATAGAACTTGTGCTGCAGTGGCTGTGGTCTGCTTCTTAGTGTGTTGCTCAACCCACTGCGCCACCAGGGAGGCCCTAAATTTTGACATCTAATACTTTTTACTTCCTCAATCTTTTGTCTTATTCCTTCTTCTCTCCCCATCACATCCTCTTAGCTTAATTTCTCTGCGGTTGTCCCATTGTTATATAGAAACTGCATGATTCTTTTATTCATTTGGCAAAGTCAAGCAGTTTTGTGTAACTTTTCCTATTTCTAACAACAATTTATTAAAAATACAGCACAAGTTTAATTAATCCATGGGTATCTTACTTTGAAGTCAAGATACTATGATCCCTTTCAGGGACTGAAAAACTACAGTCCATAAAGTAACTCCTTTCCACAATCTGTCTTTGTGGATCAAATTTTATTGACACAAAGCCATGTCCTTTCCTTTATATAAATCTGTGGCTGACTCTGCTCTACTACAAGGAGGTGAAAAATAGTGGCAAAGGCTGGGTAGACTGAAACATTTTACTATCTTGCCTTTTCCAGAAAAATGTCTCCTGATTATAATATTATGGAAATTAAAAAAATAAATTTTGCTTATTATGTTTGTTCTTATTATCCACTCATTTCCCCTTTCTAAGCATTTTTCAGTATTCATTCTTGGAGTTATGGCTTCCTCTGTGGATCCACTGAGGAGGTTTTTCCACTGGCTAAATAAATCTGCTTTGCTGATCTATTCTGATATGTACTACTCTTGGAATTTGTATTTGAGTATGTCGTATTGTCTGGTGAAGTTCTGATTAGATGTCCTCATTATATGGCTTGATAAAAGATATATTAAGGAAGGGGTAAGCTGGTAATAGACTCAGGAATATAAATCTTGGAATTAGGAGTCAGATTATAAGGGACTTACATACCATGAAGTTTAGTTCTCAATGGACAGCCATCCAGAACTTTTCAGCAGAAGTATGACATTCAGATTTATGCTTTAAGGTAGGCACATCACTCTTCTGACTGTGGAAAAGCGCTGTTATAAAGTTTAAAAGCTTTTCCATTACCAGTAGAGTGATCAGTTATGACTTAGAATAATTCAAGCCAGAAAGAATCTTCAGTTAAGCAATAATGATAGAAAGGCAGGAGAATGAGGTACAGAGTAAAAGTAATGGAGATACAATGGAAAGAGTAAAATGGAGGGAGGGGAAAGATAATTCTACAGGTATTAGTCTAGGTGAGGTCATTACTTTTATGGTGTGAAATGTACATGTGAAATGTACATGGAAATAGTAGTTTAGCATCTAATGATTCACTCTTTTAGGCATATAATGTTTAACATGTCTGTGGGGTACTTGGTGAAGGTTAAAATGCTTTGACCACCAATAAACAACTGTAAATTTAGGAAATAGCCTCTGGGGATAGCAGCTAGAAAGTCCTGATTTACTGGGGGTGGTAAGTAAGGAAGAGGAATCAGAAAACTAAAACAAGATGAGTTCAAAGAAAGCAAACTGTAGTGCACCATTACTTGGTACACTTTGAGCATTTCATGCAGTCCCTCTTTGTTTTTAGAATGTAGAAAATATATTTCTTTGTATGAAAGAAAAATAGCCATTAGTAGCAAAATTTGAGATTTTAAAGACTAATTTATATAGGTTATGCCCTACTTATATCTAAATATATTCTTAAAAGGAAGGTAACAGTGAATAGCTAGGTAGCTCTTATTTACACAGAGGAAGGTGGGAAAAGTTTTTTTCCTATGAGTGGATGAAGTCTTGCTTTGTAATACATTTTATAGAAAATGCTCAACTGTGACAATCAGTTCAACTTTGGAAAAATACTTTTCCCCAATCCTTAACAGAGGATAAACATCTGATTTTACTCTTTCTACTTTGAAATCTCCTAGAAAAAGTAGATTTTGGGATGAAGGGAAATAACGTATTTATCGGTAGGAGAGAAGCAATTTAACATTTCCATAACCCCATAGCCACATGAAATAAGAGATAGCAAACACAAGTTGCTAAGTAAGTTGGATGGAGGACTCTTGGTGATAATCAGAGCAAATTGCTAAAACATGCGAACTTCAAGATTTTAGTTGCAATCTCAAACTGTATGTGTTGACTAATATGTGTCTTACCAGGTCAATGAAGAGCTGCTATTAAAGTTATCTACAGAAATGAAAGGTTTAATTGTATTCTTATTTTGATCTTGTAAATGTATAGTACATAAGAAAATCAAAAAATGCTGGACTTCAACCTTCGCTTTCTCATTTTTCACAATTATAAGTGTGATTGCACATTACAGTAGAATATAAGGGGATATCTAAAATAGGTTTTTTTAGGTTGATTTTTTTTTCCAGACAGTGAAGATGAGGTGCATAAACAGTCAACCAAATGAAAAAATAGTTTAAAAATGTACTTTTTATATAAAAGTTACAGAAAACAGGAAGTCACCTGTTGTCTCACTGACTTGTCAGAATTGCTCTTGCCTACCATTCAGCAATCAAAAATGATAAACTAGAGTCATTTATAGAAACATGGATGGAGCTAGAAGGAATTATACTCAGTGAAACAAGTCAGAAGGCAACAGAAAATTATCGGATGGCTTCACTTTTAGGAGGAATATAAAGGAAAATCTGCTATAAAAAAAATAAGAGCAAGGTCAAGGAAATGAGCAATTACAGCCAAAAACAAACAATAAGTATGGCAAGAACAAAAGGTCAAAGATAAACCAAAGGGATCATGGGGTGTGGGGGGGTAGAGACTGGGATGAGGGCAGAAAAAGCACAAGGGACTGAGGTGATGGTGCATGGGTGGAATGGTGGTGGGAACTCTCTGGAGAATATAAATGATATCAAATATCATTAAATAAATCTAATAAAAAAAAGAATTGCTATTTCCTAGCAATCTTTATATGTATTTTATTTTTGTAAATTGATAATGTGTGTGACATATATACATATATGTATATATACACTTGAATCTTAAATTTTTTATATAAAAATTATTTGTCTAATATCTTTTAAAAATTTTATAATTAAAAATATTTTATATTTTTAGGAAAATTTAAAAAAACAACCCATCTTTTCATAGTATTTAGTTTGGTCCTTTATTTTTTCATTAAGACACTCTTATTTTTTAAAATTTAATCTTACCTATTGCGCTAAAATAGATTATGCATCAACATAAAAGAATTTGAAAGTCTTGAGTATGAAACCATTCTATCACAAACTAAAGAACTGTGTGCTCTTTTTCAAAGTTCTCTCACATCTGTCTACAATTGCTCTTACTTGTACCTTCTTTGTAAATGTTGCCAATCAGAGGATATCAGTTTACAAATGAGTTTCCTTAAACAGTGTGTAATTATTTCATTTTCCAAAGATACTGGCTACCTTATACAACAGTAGACACCATCCCTTTTCTGTTTTATTTTTATTTTCTCTACAGTATAATATAATTTGAACTGCTTAATTTGATTTTCAACCAGAAATGATTTGGTTGCCTTCATTATAAATAACTTAGAACTTTTAGCTCAATAATGTATGCGTTTATTTTGACTCTGATTGAGGAGTCAATAAATATTTAACTTGCCCATTTAGACTTCAAAAAGTGAGTATCTTTGTTTATCTCAATAGATATTTTGGGTTTTTTTTTTTCTTGCCTGCTTTTATTTCTAGCTCCATAAGATTTAATTTTCAAATATTGAAGAAAAAATGCAGGACAAAGATTTTATGATTATTTTATAATGTTTTAGTATTTGATTCTAGATGTACAAAATTAGACATAGAAAATGACTTTCTTTGGCAAATATTTTTGATACAAATTTGGGGACCCAATAGTCCACATCATATAAATCTTGCCCACAAGAACAACTTTATAGGACACTTGGAAGAAATGTGTGCAAATGAATAATTACGTGCCAATTGCCATAAAGGAAGTATTAGTAAATGATAATTTACAAAAGAATTAGGCGGGTCTCTTAAAGATACTTCCGCAGTTGGTTCTAAAAAGACAAAAAAATTATCTTCTTAGAAAAGAGGACAGGGGCATCTTCTCTTGCTTGTGGACTGCAATGGCTTTATAACTGTTCTTCTCTTTTCAATCCTTGCTCTTCATACAGAAATCAGAGTGGTCATGAATGCACTTGCTTAAAATCTTTCAAGGCTACATAAGCCATCATAGTAACTGGCAATGGCCTGTACAATTGGTTAATCGTCTGTTTTTCCAATCTTCTTTTCCTTTGCTCAAAAAATTTCAATCATTGGGCTTTATGCTTTTTTAACACATCAGTTTGTCCTTTGCACATTGCTGTTTTCTCTTATTAGAAAATCATGCCTTCAGATATGTGGGTAAACTTGGTAACTCAGGTTAGCACTCCAATGTTAGCCAGTTCCCTGATCATCCAATCTGTCTTCTCATGGTGAATTACCATCTACCATGTAACTGAGTTTAATATTCACCTTATTGCTATTTGAAAATAAGCTTATTTAAATATTAGTTTTTGCAGCTTAACTGATGTTCCTGACTACAGTATAGTAATAATAACACTAACATTAATTGGCAATTTATTATTTTCTGGGAAGTTAGTCTGTACTCTTTTAGTGGTAAGTATAGGATGAATTAACTCATTTAATCTTCAAAACTACACTAGTGTTTGGTTATATTATCCCTATTTTTAGATAATGAAATTGTATCCCAGAAAGATTTAAAAACTCATCTGAGTGATGGATCTGAGATTTGAATAATAAAAGCAGACTGACTCCAGAGCCTATAGACTTACCTATAATTCCATTGTACATTTTCAAAAGACTCCATACTTAGTGCCTTCTCTGTCAATATTTACAAAAGAAAATGTCTCAATTTCTGCATTTGAGTAAATATTAAATATTAAAAAATGTATTCTATTTCTTGCTAATGTGTATGGACATACACAGTTTGTGTAGAGTTGAAGAAAAAACATTTTCCCAGTAGTGGTGAATAATACCAACAGACTCTTAGGAAACAATTTAAGTAATTTGGTTGGCTTGTCTCTATTCTAGAGGAAGGTAAGAGAATAGCAGTAATGACAGGTTTTGTGTAGCTAGCCAGTGTCTGTTACAGTATAACAGTAGGAGAAGAATGAGCATAAAATATTAAACCAAATGTGCTAGAAGATAATGAAGGATCTGTTAGAAAAGGAGCATTTAAATATTCAAAAATGAAAAGGAAACAGTAAGTAAAACAAATTATTTTTGAGATGAGAAAAAGAATCAGTATGCAGGGACATTTTATAATGGATACACCAGTTTAAAGGAAATGATTTCAAATTGAAATGGGAAATAAGAGCCATGGGGAAGCAGAGAAATGTCTCAAAGATTTAGTGAAAGATGAATTAGAGATTACAAATTGGCCCTAAGAGTCCATTTGTTTTCTAAGAGTTATTTTATAGGGCAAAGATTAATCTACTACTTTCTTCATTGTAGTTTGGCAAATGAATAGCAGCTGAAGTTCAATTGAGGGTAGGATATAGTCAATGGTTGTGACTGGAACAGCAGATACAGTATAAAATAGAGAGTATGTGTCACTGAAATCAGTGTACTTACTAGAAATCTAATACTCATGAATTCTGTAAATATGGAAAAAATAAAAGACACAATGGGAAACCTGTAAAAGAATAGGAGATAGTTGAGAACTGAATTAACAATGAAGATTAAGAACAGGTGAAAATGGGAATCAAAGATGAAATAAAATATGCTATTTCAAATATTAGAAACACTACATATCAAGAAAAACCCTTATAAAATATACATTCTAAATAAAATGTAGTCTACCATTAAAAGCTTACAAGAATAGAAAGGAAATTTGAAAGGTCAAAACTAAAAACTAAAAGCTACTGTTGTTAACTCTAGAGTGAAACCAAGGGCTTATCTAGAGTGCCTATAAATTTAGTAATTGGGAATATAGAATTTTGTAGACATCTGAGGGCAGTAGACAAGGCTGTGGAGTGGGAAAGGTAGACAATTGGAATTAAGATCTTCCACATGAAACTTAGACACTCAAAAGTGATACTTTTGAATAATGTGGGGTATGACCACAGGTTCAGTTCATTTGCTTGAAGTTCAGAATTGGACTACCTAAAGTAAAAGTGAGAAATCAGTTTATGGTAGGCCCCTTTGAATCCCTTAAGGTACCTGGCAAAAGGACCCACAAACTCAGGATTAAAGTGTCCCTCACTTGAATATTTGCTGAGTCTAAAATTGTATACACACAGAATTTCCACATGTCTGACAGACACCAGAAACTATAAATGACATTATTAGAGCTTTAGGAAGTTCAGTGAGTGAAATTATTGGTTTTTGAATATAAAATGAATATTTTTAGAGTGGTTAAAAATTAAATGTGAAATGAAAACATCTGAGAAAGAGACCTTTTCAAGAAAAGTAAGCACATTTGAAAAGGAAAATAATAAAACCAAAACCCAAAAAATAGTGATAATTGAAATTAATAATTTAATCAAAAACTTAACAGTGCATTAGATATGGATGAAGAGAGTTAACTAGAATGAAAGTAATGTTAAATTTAATATAGCAAAAAGACCTGGAAATTATAAAAGAGATTATCGATATGTGGAGGAAAAAATCCTATGCTCTAACATAAATCTAATTTGACTTTTCAGGTAACAATATTTGAAGAAATAGTAGTTGGGAATTTTCCAGAATTAATAAAAGCATTCCTCCTAAGATTCAGGAAGCATAAAAATTTCCAAATAGAATTTTAAAAAATTGTATAGATTTCCAGAGGAAATTTCAAGCAAACGTTAACAGTATCTCTCTTTAGCAACATTAGGGCGAGAGTCTGTTTTCTGTAGAAAAATATGTTCACTCTTATTTCGTAAATTGCTGTGCAATTTGAATTTGTTACAGTTCACAGTGACTTTTTTTACTTTTATCTTTTAAAAACCAATCATCGTTATAAATATATAGTTAATAAATGGATGGTTAATGGCCTTTATTAACTGATGAACTAAAGGGGAATTAGTTTTGCATTGTTAACTTCATTAGGATTATTCTAAAAGATGGATATTTTTATAGCCTTTTGATATGGAAAAAACAATTTTCCCCTTTGCAGTTACAAAAGTATATCTAATTAAGATAGTATTATCTTGATATTTCTGGACTATTATGTTTATTTTTTTATAGAAATTGTAATGAAGGTGCTACACCTACATCCCCTCTAAGTCAAAGGAATTGACTTTTGAATATTAAGTTTGTATTTGTCAGTTGGCTTTCTCTGCTGAAGTTTGCTTTCTCTGTCTGTGGACAAGGTCAAACATGTCAGAAAATGAATGTTTCTGGCAGTAACCCTCAGACAGTGGGCAGTGAGGGTTGGTGTGTAAATACTCTAGGTCTCTTCCCCTTCAGTGTAATGATCCTGAATCTTTTTTTTTATAGGATCTCAAGTTGTCCTGATGGAATTGCAATGGAATTGCTTCCAGTGTTATGGATAATTGATTCAACTGTATGTCCTTTATTGTCTGCCTCTCTTATTGTTCTTCCCTTTCCCATCCCTCCAGTAGTATTTCTTAAACTAGAAAATAATTTATGCACACTCATTATATTAGAGTCTGCTTCTGCCGGAACTGCAACTAAGACAAGAGGTAGCATAGTTTCTCTATTTCTATAATCAAGATTTCCACAAAATAGACAATCCCCAATCATTCAATCAAAGTAGGAATATTTATACTTTTTGAGAATTTCTTACAGAAAAGTATTCTAAAGTACCTAGTAAAATTGTAAAGAAGTCTCTAACTCTGAAGAAATCAGTCCTTTCACTTCACATAGCCACAGGTGCCAAGCAGAACATTTCATGGCAGAAATATCTCTAGTCTAGAAGGGCAAGAGGATCACAGACATTTTTTTTTTTTCATTTCATATTGTATTTCTCTCTGGAGACCATGTAAAAGTCCACAGTTTCTGACCTCAACTTACTCAAGACCTTTGGTTAACTTAGGTGATGATTACTATTTAATCAACTTCAAAGGCTTTAACTACACAGATTTTAGATTTTTATTTCTGATATATCTGATTCCTAAAGGATAATTGTTTTTCTTCCTAAGTAATAAGTTTGCATTCATTTGGGTACCTACTTGAAGTACTGAATGAATGAAGAGAATGAATGACTGCTTTTTCCAGGGGGTAAGTGTGTGGTTTCATTAAAAGCTTTCTTTATATTTCTGCTATGGGTCTATGCCTAATAGATCCATTTCTAAAAAGATTTTTTCCTGTTGATTTCTAATATCATGGTTATCATTAGTGACAGTTTGGGAAGATTATTGTAACTATAGCCGATGACCTCAGACTCTAATCAGAAAATCCAAGCTGAAGTTTCTCGATTTTCTTTCAATTTCATTGTTAGGTCTATAAAGCACTACAGAACAGACAGAAATATTCCTACTTGTTGAATTTTTCAGTAAATGCTTATAAATTACATTTTATTTTTGTGTAATAATGGTCATTAACCAGTGGTAATTTGCTTTCCAGTGAATATATCTCAGCATCTATAAGCTTTTTTATTATGATGACTTGGAATAGGGGGGAGACTGGTGTTATTGGCATCTGGTGGGTCCAGGCCTAGGATGCTTCTAAGCATTCTATGAAACACGGAAATTCCACACCTCAATACAAAATGTGTAGCATATAGGTTGATAAAATAAATTTTTGGAGATAAATCCATTAGCAAATAGATTTCAAAATACAGAAGAACTGTGTTATCAATTTAGAGCCAAATCCTGTATTACCTTTCATTGGTTATTTTTTTTTTAAATCTTAGACAGATGTTTGATAAACATATAAGCAAAAGGATTGTTATTTGGGATATATTTCTGATTTAGGATCAATGTAGGTTTTGATAATACTACTATTTCATTTGTAGCAAACATAAAGCATGTATGGAATAAAATGAACTCTAAAGAATGTTAAATTGGATTTTCACATGGGATATAATGACTTCCCTTTCCTTATCTCCTGACCTCGAATAGTCCTTTATATTCTTTCTATGCTTCTATTGTCCCATACCTAGAATCTGTGTTTGAATCTTTGTCTAGGAGATCTTATTGATGCACATTTTCCCCCATAAAATTAAAACTCTGATACCAATTACCTATTAATGTGTTACAAAACAAATTCTAAAACTTAGTGCCTTAACACAATAAACATGTATTATTTGACATTGTTTCTGTGGATCAGGAGTCCAGGGGTTAGATTACCTGGGTGCTTTTAGAATACGAACTTTCATGAGATTGTAGTGAAACAGTGCTTGGAGCTTCTGTAATTGAGGACATGTGTATTTTTAGCTAGAAAATCTACTGTCAAAGTTATTTCACTAACATGCCTAGCACATTAGATATGGCTGTTAGCATGAAAATTGAGTTGTTATCGTATGGACCTCCCTGTATAGAGCTACTTGAGTATCCTCAAAACATGATAACTAGAACTAATGATCCAAGAAATATAAGGTCAGCCACATTAAGTATGGAAAGAAACTATACAAAACAAAGAAGTCAGGAGGCATAGATCACTAGGTGCACTGTGACTGGGTTCTTATACTTCTGGTATATTTGATAAAATACTTTACCATTATTAGCCAAAATTTTACTTATATATGTCACAAAGTATGCTTATTGATTATAGTTTATATTCTGCAATGTGATGACTGATGACTTGAAAAGTAAAGTGGCTATAAGCAGAGAAATCAATAAGTAAGTTAATACAATGACTCACTCAAAAGAAGATGAGGACCAGAACAGTGGAAGTGGAAATAAACTGAGTGGTGAGAATAATAGGGGGAGCTGTAAAATTGAATAAATAAGCTGTGGGTGTAAAATAGTAGCACTAACTACTGATGTTTCTTAAAATTCTTGCCTCTGATCTTAAAAAAGCAACTTTTTGGAAGATAGCAATACATAGTAAAGGGTATTTTTAGATAATAATTTGGATGATATCTAATTTTGATAATGACCTTGATAAAACACAAAAATTTTAGAGAAAAATATCCCAGAAGGAGTTGGAAACTTGCTTCTATTAAATAGGAGAGGATACTTAATTAGAGATCTTGTTTGGGAATTAGTTGCTAATAGAAGAGTTAAGATGTATGAGGGTTGACGGGGAGAGGAAAGATATTAACATTTAACAATGAGCATAAGTGACATTTTTAAAGGTGGATGAAATGCTTCTTGGTAGTACATTATGGAATTGATGGGGTTAATACTGTTTTCCAATTCAAATAACTTTGTATTAAAAAAAAAAGACATGTGGTTAGGTGTCAAAGCTATTTCTGGCACTAACAGATAGATCTTTGGCAAATTTCACAATTTCACTTATCCTTCCTTCCTTTTCATATCTACTGGAGACTTAACCTAGAAAATCTCTATGGTACATCTAGGTCAAAAAGTTAATGATAGCAATTATATTTACGTTTGTTGTATGTGAATATTAATACTCTTGCTCATAGGATTGGCTTAAGCACAAGATGAGATAATAATGCATGTGAAAGTGCTTTCTAATTTATTAGCGCAGAGTCTACATGATGTTTAAAAATTAATAAGGATATTTTTTTTAATTTTTTTTCTTTTATTAAAATATTTTAAAATTTACATATACTTGCCATTAATTGTAATCCCCATGTATTCCCCATCACCATCTCACC
>JAGFMF010011586.1:4677911-4741374 GCA_019455555.1 Galemys pyrenaicus | reverse complement strand
CCTTGTCAGTAATGTTGTGTGTAAAGATTTTCTCCCAGTTGGTGGGCTGTCGCTTTGTTTTGGCTAATGTGTCCTTTGCTGAACAGAAGCTTTTAAGTTCAGGTGGGACTACATCAAATAAGGATATTTTTAAGGATATTTATATATACAACACACAATAAGCTTAATCATTGGTGTATTTGTTAGTGTATGATTTCAATGTAAGAGTTTCTATTCACATGAGAATAGTTTCTTGAAAATTATTATCTGTAGTTATTTCCTTTTAATTGTCCCTCTCAATATAAGGGTTGAACTGTGATCTCTGAATATAGATGTCATTCGTCATAATTTTAAAATTGTTTCCTTTGTTTTTAATAGTACATTTATTTCTATACTGGTAAACTTTTTAAAAGGAATTTACTCTTTTTCCTACTCGTCCTTTCTCAGTCTAGGCTTGCTTCTTGAGTTAGTTCGACTTAATGAAACAGAGATCAGTATTAACTCAATACAACTCTTATTAAGTTTTATTATTTTGGCCCTATTAACCATGTGCAGTTCTTTAAAAATAGATGTGAAAATTTAGATACCAACTAAATAAGTGCTAGTATTTAATCATAACTATGACATTATCTGGTGGGGAATGATAAAAGACTTTATTTTCCCATAAATTGTTAAGCTGTAATAGGAGGAATTTATTTTTTATTAATAGGAAACCACTTAGTTTTCTTCCTTTCCCAAAGTCCCATCTAGAAACTGACACTCAAGTCTGCTCATGGATCCCCTGAGGATTTTCTTGTAGGAGCAACTACAATTTTAACAGCTTCCTTGGTGTGATCTACTCAAAGTATTCCAGGTTCAAAAGTGATATAAAGGCACTGTTAAAGGCACCATTCCCATACCAATTATTTCATTCCTGTTAAGAAATTTAACATACATTTGCTGAATTTGATCTCTCTAATGCCTTCTAATATCCATAGATTCTAAGTGGTGGCAAGTTCTAGAATTGAACTATTTGTCCCAAATGAATGTTAGAAATTTAGAAGATACACAAATTGGTGTAATCTAGAAATCCTTTTTTATTTTTCCTCCTACTTGAGCTCCCAGTGAGAATGACCTGAAGAAACAAGTAAAGACTGAATCACATTAAAATACAGTAGGTCATAGATACTGGCCACAGTTGGTTAAGGGCTATAACTTAGCGTGTGTATATGTGTGTGCTTGAATTTCCTTTAGTTTTTTGAAAGGTAATGTTTATTTTACAATTATGGCAGAATAATAGCCTTCCTGTCATCTTATTGTATCTGTTGATTCTAATCATCTGTGTTGTTAGACATGTAAGCATTATCTTTATTTAATTTTGTGAAAAAAGTATAGTGAATCTCTTGAAAATATTATCAAATGGCACCACCCACCTGCTGGCCAGCACAACTGTTAATTTTGTATCTTATAGTGGAAAGGAGCCTTTCAGAAATTAATCTAAGCCATTTCTATTAATTTTTGCATTTCTCTGGCACATTATCTCTGGTGATTTGTTGTCATGAAAAATAAGCATCACTTTCCATTCTGTTCTAGTAACTGATAAATTATCTTTTAATGCTTTTGTAGCAACTGAGAATATATGCAGAATGTATGCCAAAATGAAGAAATAGTAAGACTGTTAAAACATTTACCCTCCTCCACTATCGCTTGTGTCTCCTTGTCCCTTTCCTATCCCTTCCTTTTTAACTAAGAGCTATCAGGATGTTTACTGATATTTACTAGTTTCTGTGTATTTTACATTGTCAATTTGTCTGTTATGTGAATGTCAAATATTTTTTTATCATTCTGAGTTTGCTGCAAACACTTTTCTCAGATTCTCTTTATTTTGTTGAAAATGACTGCATTTCATCCTTTCCTATAGCTATATAATATTTCATGGTGTATCCAGTAAGAATGGCACATATTAAAAAAACTAGCAACTATAAATGTTGGAGAGAATGTGGTGTAAAAAGGAACTTCCCTACACTGCAGGTACGAATGAAAACTGATGCAATCTCTGTGAAAATCTGTACGGATGTTCCTCAGTCTACTATAAATGGAATTACAATATGACCTAGCAATCCCACTCCAAAGGATTTACCCAAAGGACACAAAAACATTAATTCAAAAGAATACATGCACCCCTATGTTTATTGCAGCACTATTTATAATATGTAAGACTTGGAGTTAACCCAAATGCCCCAAAAATGATTACTGGATCAAGAAGATGTGGTGTATATACACAGTGGAATATTAATCAACAATCAAAAAAGATAAATTAGAGCCATTTGCAGAAACATGGATGGAGCTTAATGGATTATGCTCAGTGAAATAAGTCAGAAGGAAAAAGAAAAATGCCAGAGCTTATAGGAGGAATATAAGGGGTCAAGGAAAAAAAATAACATCAACAACAACAAAAACTACAACAAAGAAAAACAAAAATAAACACACAAGTACCAATCAGAGGCATTCTGCAGAGAAGTATGAGGGATTGGGATTAAGGCAGGGATGGGAAGAGCACAGGAAATGTAGTGATGGTGCATGGGTGAATTGGTGGTGGAAATTCTATGGGGACTACACCTAGAAAAGAAAGCAAACATTGTAAGAAAAAATATATATATAAAATACTTCATGGTGTATATGTGCCATGTCTTGGTTAAAATTTCTTGGTGTTAAATTCTGTACCAATCTTTCAGAAGCTAACAGTGGTTGCCATTGATGGTTGAAATGCCATAAATTTCAGCTGGATCTGATGAGATATTAATTGGTGCTTCGCATGGGATAAGGATGGGATGTTTTCAAACTCTCCCTTGTTAGGATTTACATATGAACTTATTTTTATTGTTAGGATGTGTCTTTGGTTCTTTTAGCATACTTCCATAATATTTCATGGTTTCATCCAATAATAAATATAATGTCTATTTTCAGAAGTCAAATTTTAAAAATACATTGCAAAACAAGATATAAGGAGTGAGATGTTATGATCCCAAATTTTATGAAACATAGCAAACATTAAAACAGAAGAATCCAAAAGAGACAAACATGTTATAGTGCTTTAGCTACCATAATATGAATTTAAAGTAGGTTCCATATAAAGCCATAAAGCAGAAAATGAGGTTTGATTATACTGGACCACCCTCTCTATTAGCAAATAAGGTTATGAATAGTGACCAGATAATAAAGGGAGAGCTTTTTTATATTTTGCTTTTCTCCTTAGGGAATTCTGAAAACTTATAAAGCCTTCAACCTTTTCCTTCCAGGCATTGTAGTCACAGCAGCTTGATGTGTACCATTATTGGGGCTGATTTTTCATATGCAGATTCAGTCTCTAGGGCAAATTTTCATATGTGAGGTTAGAATAGCTTCTACAAATTTGTTAGCTGCCCTGGAGGAGAAAATGAAACATATGTCTTGGCTTTCACATGTTTCAGATCTTTGGAGGTCTGGAAAGAGGCAGTTTCACACACACACACACACACACACAGAGAGAAAAATCATATTCAGTGTGCTTAATTGAAATGGTATCTCCCTTGGGCTAGTCATGTTTAAAGAAACAGCTGCTTCACCATGAGAAGAAGTCTATGGAGGAATCCTATTCTACTATCACGTTTATCTTTTAAATATCATTTGTTTTACTTACCAAGTGTAACTATAATTTTAGCAGCGACAGCATTTCAGGGAAAATTTATAATATAGATAAACTATTTATCTGAATGTTATTTTTATTTAACTACTGACATTTAGTTTGATTCTGTTTGCATTTTTTAATTGTGATAAAATATGCATAGTGTAAAGTTTACCATTTAAATTTTTTTAATATTCTAGTTTTGCACCAGTTAATATATTCACATTGTTTGCAACCAACACCAATATTCATCTCTAGAACTTGTTTTACCTTGCAAAATTGAAACTTTGTACCCATTAAAAATCACTTACCCAGGTCCTCCTTCCCCCAGGTCTTGGACACCACCATATTATTTTGATTGTATGAACTTGACTATTTCAAGTAACTATTGTAAGAATCATGGGTTGTTTGTTCATTTGTAACTGCTTTATTTTACTTACATTAATATCATTAAGGTTCATACATGTTGTAGCATGAGGTATCAAAATTGCTTTCTCTTTTAAGTCTGACTAGCATTCCATACATATTATACACATACACATACACACACCACTTTTCTATTTATCCATTCACTCATCAATCATCAATGACTATTTTGACTAAGATGCATAATGCTGTTCTGAATGTGGATATACAAATACAGGTTTCTTTTTGAGACTCTACTTCCAAGTTGTTTATGTATTGAGATGTGGAATGGCTGGTTCACATGATCATTGTAATATCTGAAGAACTTCCCCATAATTTTTTCACATATTCTGATTAACAGTGCATAAGATTGTAATTTCTTCACATCCTTGCCAACAGTTGTTTTTTTTTAAATAATGAACATCCTAATGGATGCATTGATTCCCATTTTTATTATAAGTAATAGTATAGTAAAAAATATTCTATTTAAATCTTCTATCTTTATTTTCTAAGACTACATTTCTAGAGATTTACTGACATAAAGACAAGGTTAATTATATAATTTTTAGAAAATTGTTTTACAAATTGCTATTCTAATCTATACTCCTACTTATTATAGGAGTAATTGAATGACAATTTCACCAGATATTGCCTATTATTATTAAAGTTTGGGAATTTTATTGTTGAAACAGTATTATTTTTAATAACCAAATTATTACCTCAACATGGATTTAATAATTTCTGACCACTTACTTGTATTTGTATTGTTCTTTTTTTTGTGGGTTCTGTGCCTCTTGTTTTACAATACTATATAAATTTCAGGAATAGTTTCACACCTTTTTAAATGTCTATACCATACCACACCAACCTTCAAAACATCCAGTTTGCCATTTACCATTAATCCGCCTCTGCCTGTTCATATCCCTTCCCCCTCTGGTAACCACCATTATGTTGTTAGAATCTAAGAGGTTTTTTTTTGTTTATTTACATTGTTTTTATATTGCACATATGAGTGAAATACCTGTTTTTTGTCTTTCTCTTTTGACTTGTAATGTTTAGCATAATCTCCTTAATAGCCATCCTTGTCATCATACATGGATGGTATAACTTTTATGTGGAATATGTGAACAGTGCAACAGCGAGTATAAGACTGCATAAATCTTTTCAAATTACTGTCTTTATACTCCTCAGATAGAGACCTGGAGGTGGAATTGCTGAATCATATAGCACTGTTTATTTTTTTAGATTTCTGCAGACCTTCTTTATCATAGTGAGTGCACCAGTTTATATTCCCACCAGTTGTGTGAAGGTTTCTGGTTTATTTTTTGGTTTTGTTGTTGTTGTTGTTTTTTTTTTTTTTTTTCCAGGAACCTTCACCAATATCTATTGTTTATCTCTTTTTTGATATAGAACATTCTACAGAAGTCAGATGATATCTCATTTTGGTTTTTGATTTGCATTTCTCTAGTGAAAAGCTTTGATGGGCATTTTTTTCATATGCTTGTTAGCCAGCTGTTTTTCATCTTTGGAGAAGTGTCTAGATACTCTGCCCATTTTTTTGACTGGATTTTTGTTTTGTTTTGTTTTTGTGAGATGTGTAGGTTCTTTATATATTTCTGATATTAATCCATTATCAGATGTTTGAGTTGCAAATATCTTATCCCAAGAGTAAGGTTCAGGGGAGAGTTTAACATATAACTCCAATACTGGCTTTATTCATGAATAGTTGTCATTTTGTTCCACAAATAGTTTTATCTTTCCAGAAGCTCTTGATAGATTTTACTATCTTCAGTGAACATGGAGTTAAAGAATATTAAGCTGGGAAAGGGGAAATAAAGAATATTGACCTTACATTTCTTTCTTTTTGAAAATGTACAAATGCTCAAAAAAAAAAAAATCAGTATCATGCTATTTAAAGTACCAGAAGGCTACAACAAATCACTTAAGATATAAGAGCTATAATTAAGATCTATAATTATCATACTGTATTTAGTCCTTGGAGTACAAGAGATGTCTAGAAAGATGTGAATATGATAAAGTTCAAAAGTCACAAAGAAACTAACCTTTACAGTTTCCAACTGTAGAAATAGTAACATGTGGCTCACTATCGAACTTATCTTGGTCTTTAAAACATGCTCTTAACTTCAGAAAATATATTCTGTAACTTCATGTATATAATTTTATTCACATAGGGTTTTGAGCAAACCTACTATAGACCATATTATTGTACTTGCAATTAAAATTTAATTCTTAAAATGTTATTACCCATTAGCAAAATAGTAATTTGTTTTGCCATCTGAGTGCAACTCTAATTATCTAAACACTAGTCACTTAAAATTATCCTTTCATTAAATAAATTATTATAAATATTTTAAAAATCCTTAAATTTTATCCTTTGATTAAATAAATCTTTGAGTATGAGAAAATATTATTCAAGTGAGTGACTAAAAATAACTTTAAAAGTCTATTTAGGTGCTATTTTTTTAAGTTTCCTTAATTCTGCTTACATGAAGATCACAAAATTAGTTGTCAATCCAGTAAATAAAAGAACAAATACATAAACTAGTGCATGAAAGTTTAAATCACCACTTTTACAATTAATTCTAAGGTATCTCTTTTGCATACCTCTTAATTTTTCATTTTAGTATGAAATGTGTACTGAAAGGGAATATAATTTTAGATTAGAGTAGTTTTTTTTTTAAAAATGTTTACATTTTCAGGTTTGAAATTAATATTTGCTATTTATTGCAAGTAATCATAAAGATATTGCTGGTTAAAGTGGAAAGATTAACTGAGCTATTTCTCATATAAAATTTAAGAACTAGTATAAAACTAAATATGTATTTGATATGCCAAAATGAATAATTTAGGTGAAATAGGATTATATAGTGACTAGGAAATCCCTAGCTGTAATAGAGGTCATTCTTGCTAAACATACTCAGTGGTACTTTGTGTTTTCATAAGGAACATTTCTTTTATTTTTAATTTTCTTTTAAACTTTTTTTTTTAAGATTTATTTATTTATGCATACAAGCACTGGGGTACAGGCCAGAGGTGTGGGGGTGGGGGGTGAGAGGATTCACCACAGAGAGCGGGGAGCAGAACAGGCAGATCAACAGAAGTACACTGCTGAGGGGAGCAGCGGGCACAGCAGGAGAGGTCTGCCATGCCATGTGAGTCCCCTCCCTGGCGGGCAGCAGGGATCGAACTCTTGCTGCAGTGGCTGTGGTCTGCTTTTTAGTGCATTGCTTAACCCACTGCAACACCAGAGATGTCCCTTCATAAGGAGCATTTCTTATGGGATAGATTTATGAGAAAATAAGATAAATGTCCGGTTAAACTCATTTATCATCACAAGCTGATGTTCAATGGCAGCCCAGTGATAATTTTATTTATTTTTAAAGATTTTATTTATTTATGCATACAAGCACAGGGGTACAGGCCAGAGGTGCGGGGGGTAAGAGAATCCACCAGACAGAGTGGGGAACAACACAGGCAGATCAACCGAAATACACTGCTGAGGGGAGCAGCAGGCGAGGCAGGAGAGGTCTGCAGCGCCATGTGGGTCACCTCCCCAGCCAGTGGCAGGGATCGAACTCGTGCTGCAGTGGCTGCGGTCTGCTTCATAGTGCGTTGCTTAACCCACTGCGCCACCAGGGAGGGCCCCCAGTGTGATAACTTTATAGATTTACTCTGTAGGTCCCAATCAAGGGGCCACCACAATTGCTTATCTAATAATTAACTATTGTTTGGTCACAAATATATTTGCAATAAATTTTACACAATAGGCTTCTATACAGTGATCTTCTTAAAATCCACTAATTATAGCATGTTTTCAAAAACAAAGGGTTTCAGTGTTTGAGGCACTGAAGTGGAATATGTCTAGATAATTTTTAAGCCAAGTGATTGTAATTACAAAAATGCATTTTCATTCAACTGTTATATTCTTAGACAAGGTTTCACAAAGTATGTATTATCACTCACAATGAACTGTCCTTTTATATATCATTTTAAAAACTAAAATACACATTAAATACATGGGAAATCTCCCATTAATTTAAAACTGAAACTAGGATCTCAGTGTCCTTGTTCAAGAACTCTGTCCCTGAAGTCAGAATCATGTGACACAGTTGGGAATTGCTTTTGGTCATACCAATCATTAAATTCTCCAATAAGCACAACTAGTACCCAGAAAGTAAAAAGGGACAATGTAATCAATATCCTGAAAGGAGGTTTTGAGTGTCATGCTTTCCAATCTCAAGATCCCTTGTCATACCATTTCACTCTCAGTTTAAAGGGACACACATTGCCCCTAATAGTTACTCTATGCCATTGATTATACATCTTCTATGTTTATATATTTCCTACATGAGATAACTAGCTTTGATAGTGTCCCAGTCACTTTTGCAGTTGGGTTTTGAAGATTGGTACCACACAATGTCAACATTAACAGCATACCATCAGTAGATTAGGATACTAAATAGTCAAACAAGTATAGACTCCTTATTTAAATTCTGACTTTATATTTCTTGAACATTGTTGATCTATTATCTCATACACATCTCCCTGCTTTACAATTATTATAAATCCCTTTGTCAGTGAACTGTCCCTTGTTACAAAATTAAATCTGGCCTGAATCAGTTCTCTAGCTAGACCCAAATTCCAACTTATAGCAAATATATGGGGTAAAGAAACAAGTTGAATGGCACCATCATAAAACCAGAATTCTGGACATTTTAAAAGAAAATTATATCTTTGGTGTTGTCAGTGATATATCCGATAACTGGATATAGCCCAAGTACCCATCAATAGTTCCGTGGATAAGTTTTATTATAGTAATGTAATTGAATTCTGCATGGTGAGGGAATGAAAGAACTTCAACACACACCACAGGATGAATAATTTCATAAATATAATGTTTAGAAAAATAGTGAAGAATTAATATTCTGTATATCAATTTGTGTACAATTTACAAATAGGCACAACTAATCTTTTGTGCTAGAAGCCAGGATCTTGGTTATATTTTAATGGACAGTGATGAGAAGAAAGTAGAGGGTGTTCAGTTTTTGAAAATCAATAGTTAATAAATTTAGGATTGCTGTATATTTCCTTTTGGCCATTTTTCTTTATTGTGATATGACTCAACGTGCGTAAAGTCTGATAATGTCAATATATGTAGCTGAATGGATTTTCACCTTCATATGCACCCTAGAACCGTTACCAAATACAAGGATGGAGAAAAAATTATTAGCAAAGATATCAGAGAGAATATGAGGAACCAGATTACATAAGACCGTCTATGCCACTATAAAGAATGGTCTGAATCCAAGTAAAATGGATGGTTTCTGCTGTTACATACATGTACACACACATTTACACTTAGCTAAATCATTCAATACTGTCTGCAAATATCATGACACTTCTTCCTAAGCAATCCAGCTTGCTTTACCGAGAAGCAAAGACCTTCATGTCACAAGCATAGCATGATTACCACACCTAAGATAAAAAAGATTAATTCAATAGCAGTTTGCAAATTTCTTACATTTTCATTTTTCTCCAGTTTTCCTCAAATGTCCTTTTTACTTGTGTTGTTATTGTTTAATCCCAGTAAACCAAGACTCACTCTGCATTCACTATCCATTTTCCCTCAACGTATGTGCTTCTGTCTTTCACTGTTCTTCATGGTATTTAGTGTCTAGAAGAATTCAGATCAGTTATTCTGTAGATCACCCTTAGTTTTGGATATGGCTGACAGTCTTTGTTACTACATTCAGGTCATACTATCATAAAATACATTTTTTTTTCCGCATACTCATTGCTTGGTTAGTTTGGCAGAGAAAGTCAAGCTTATATTTACAAAGTCCACATGACATTCACATGTGTAGTTTTGATGAGGACAAATGGTGAACCAACAGAGATATTTCTATAACTCATATTTAGCTTAAATGATAAATGAGACTGTGAGAGAGCATGATCTTGGGTTTAAAAACCCTGAGAGTCTGCCTTGAAAAAAGTTGTCTTATTTATCTACTTTATTTTTCCCACAGGACAGGCAGTTGATTTCTAAATTTTAGAACATTCTAGTTAGATATGTTATTGATGAAATTGCTGTTAAGATGTGATGACAACTTAATATAGAACAAAACTGGATTGAGTGACCTGTGCTACAATTGATGTTGGCCTTTCTTCTTGTTAAGTGACTGAACAATTTATCTAACTTATAGGAAATATTGTGATTGCTAAATGGACTGTCATAGATAGAGACATACACCATTCATCTTGAAAAGGTTCACCAGGCAATAGTAATAAGAGAAGGTCAAAGGTCATGGGACTTCATAAACCTTTTAAAATTCAATGTCCTTCTACACATATGTAGGTGTCTTTTTTCACTTCAAACTTTGTTCAGACTCCAGTATCACTGTACACATACTTTGTACGGTAGCTAGAATGTGTTCATTCACCCATTGTCATTACAAAATCAAACTGTTTAGGATTCAAATTAAGATAAAAAGTAACCTATTATTTGGGATGGGAATTCAGGCTCAGAATATTATTTATTTAGTTGCTCTGATTCTTGCCTCTTTAACAGGAAAATTGGATTTAATTTTTTATAATGTCATATATGTTTGATGTATGTACAGACTGGAAGGTACAAATATTGAGTCATGAGATGAGACTATACACGGGACACAGCCTTTCTTACGGAGAATCAAAATAGACAAAATGTGTAGTAATCTCTGGAAGTCTATGTTACTAATATTTAGAACGTGTTTCAAATAAAAATTTAAAATTTTAATAGATGAAGTGTTTTATCAAGAAATGATTATTAAAGCTATCTAATATTTTAACTATCCACTGGCCTAAGAAATACACTATTTTATAGTCAGACTATTCATAACTTTTCCAAGTAACAAATTATTAATTCAAAGCATAGTCTAATAATATTGTTAGGGACTAAAAGAAAGTGCTATTCATACTTCTATTGACTGCTGTGTCTCCTTAACATCTGCCAAAGCTGGAAAAATATCTTTTGGATCTTTATTATTTTAAAGCATACTCACAATTCTATGAGTAAATGTAAGTTAACAAATTTAGATAGGGATCTCAAAAGTTCACAGCAGTATGGACTTAAAATGGTAAAATCCAGTTAACATGCACCTTTGTAGTGAATTTTTAGCTCATACATCTGTGAAATATTTTCTGTTAATGAATCTATATTTTCTGTACTTTATCCATTTTCAAGCATATGCTTTATACAAAAATGATTTTTTGGTTTTGGTGGATTTTTCATATTACCGATTTTTAATAAAATGACTTTGTGCATTTTTCCCATTCTATGTTTTTATGAACAATGTCTTCTGTCTCTCAGTTTCATTAAGAGCTTCTATGATGTTATATATACTTCAAGCATTTTCTCTCTATATCACGGTATAACATATTAGCCTCTTGAAATCCTTGGCTAGTATACCATTTTTCCTTGGGAAATTCATGTTGTCAAGTGCTCATTCTTTTCACTATAAACTTTCTATCTTACTGTGACTCATTTTCTTTTCTGAGATTTGAGGTAAAATTGAAAAATAATGTTTTAAGTAAATTTAAATCAGAACAATAAGTAATTATGTGTTTAGGATTTATCTATACTTTTCTGATTTTTGACATGGAGAAAGGAATGAAAAATAGAGAAGGGAAGAAAAGATGATCACAGTGAATTAGTGATCACACAGCTTACTTTAAGAAACTAGTAAAATTGGACTTACTTGTCCCCTCAGTATTATTGTAACCATTTCACATAGCAAATTTTTGCCCTTTCGAGTGATGTGTTTTTATAAAACTAAATCCTGAGAAAATGGTCAGTAGATGCGTTTTCTGGAAAATCTAAAGCAATAATTGAAATCTCTTTTTTTTTTTCTAGAAATGCAGGAACAGTGTTTAATGATCAACCACAAATATTGTTTTAATCCTTAGGGAAATTTATGCTCAAGGATAAGCCAAGCTGATAAAAAGTGATTTTTTTGTTGTTGTTAACTAAATATAAAGAGCTAATAAGCCATATTAATCCATTTACTTGACCTTTTGAATAGATGGTTTTGTGGCACTATATTGGTTTCTTTTATACAAAAATATATATGTAAATATACATATACATATATGCATGCATGTGCATATGAACACATACACACTTAGCAATACACTGTAATTTTTTAAAATGTCTATGAGCACAAAAGAGGAAGCATTTAACTCAGTATAATTGAGATTTAAACAAAAAAGAATTACCCACAGAAGCAACATTTCAGTTGAGACCTGAATATTGAATAATTGGTTAGTTAGATAAGCACAGAGGTGGGAGAAGAGATATGAGGCAGAGAAAACAGCATCTACATTTACCTGTCTGTCTATGGAATGATTTGGTTACAAGTATATTAGGGGTACAATTTGTTTGAAAGGAACAATTGTAAAGGAAATTGTTAAAACAATTCAAAATGACCTTGTGTGCTATTTCTAAGTAGGAATTTTTTTTGTAATAAAGACACAAAGATTTTTGGGTGAGCAGTTGACAGAAAATTCTGATATCAGAATGAAGAGAATGGTTTGAAGTTGTTTGTTGCAAAAATAAAAGAGACTTGTATAATTTCTCAGTTTGCAATTTTTTCACAAGATATGCATTTTAATTCAATTATACATGCACCCAATTCTTAAAAAGCATATTTTAAGAGTGTGAGTCTACCTGTAAAGATGATATATATTGTCTTGAAATGTAATGGTTAGATGCACTATATCGTTTTCAAATTTAGGTGAACAGAATTTAGATTTCTCCCCTATCCCCAAAAAAGTCTTGATTTTTTTGTTTTGTTCAACCACTAACGTAATACGCGTCATTAATAAAAACACAAAGCAACTCTCGTACTTATCAGTGGACTTACTTTTTAAGAATTTAGTGTAAGTCTTAAGAAGTATTTGATGTGACTGAAGTTTTCCACAAGTTTTAAAAACAACTAAACCTTCAGATTAGTTCAAAGAAGTTTGACATGTTTATAAGTTTGTTAGACTTATAGCTTATTATCATCTTAACATGTTTGTATTAGAATTATAAAGGAGAATACTACAGTTGAGGAGTTTTTGTGTTCCAAAATATGTAAAATTAATGGAAAATTCTCTCAAGAGTGTAAAAGAAAATAAATGGTATCATGTTGAATAAATTTAAAATCTCATAAATTATTTCTAGTTAAGAGTCATAATTTTGTTTATCTGGTTTCTAATTGGTTGTTTGCTTATATTATTGGCACAGTATTTACTAAAGCCTTTAGTACAATATGAACGCAGTAATAAATCTACTATAAACCATCCATGAAGTGAATTTTTACAGTTGTTGTGATTATGTGAGCCTAGAGACTACAATGCTGTAATTGGCCTCCTGTGATGCTGGTGTTCTAGTTGTTCCTAGAAGCTCAGCAAACAAGATTTACATTTGTTGACTGGTACTTTGACTTAGTAACGTTTATATAATGATGAAAGGTAATTGAAGCTTGCATCACTGTTGTTTGTATATAAAATATAAATATATCTATAAGGTATATTAACATTCTTGAATGGACTATACAGTAAATATTACTGTGTTCCTTTTTACTGCTTCACAATTTATTTCTGCCTTTGAACAAATGTAAAATCTATTTGCATCTTTATAAATCTCCCCAAACATTGTTCAATTAATTTTATTTTTTTCAATTGAGAACACATTCATTTACAGTGTTGATTGTGATTTAGGAGTATAGGTTTTCTTCCTTCAGGTCTTGTTACCACACCGCATCTGCTGCTAATGTACCCATAGTCCACTGTGCTTTCTTCTCGCTTGACACCATCCTGTATTTGTCTTTCTCTGACATGTAACTGAGCATAATCCCTGCCAACTCTATCCATGCCCTAACAAATGGCAAGAGCTTATCTTTTTTGATAATTGAGCAGTACTCCTTTGTATATATACCACATCTTCCTGATCCATTCATCTGTGTTAGGCATTTAAGTAGTTTCCATAGTTTGGCTACTGTAAATATAGACAAACATAGGAGGGTATATTTCTTTTCAAATGAGTGTTGTCGTTTTCTTTGTATCTATACTTAGACATGCAATTGCTGGATCATATGGAACACACATTTTTTATATTTTAAAAGCAACCATACTGTTTTCCAAAGGTACTAAACTAGTTGTTGTTTTTTTTTCATTTATTTATTTATTTATTTATTTATTTATTTTTATTTTATGCATACAAGAGCAGGGGTACAGGCCAGAGGCGCGGGAGGTAACAGGATTCAGAAGAGACATAGTGGAGAGCAGAATAGGCAGATCCACTGAAATACACTGCTGAGGGGAGCAGCGGGCGAGGCAGGAGAGGTCTTCCTTGCCATGTGGGTCCCCTCCTTGGCCGGGGATCGAACTCCTGCTACTGTGCCACAGATGCCTCACAGTGCCCGCGCTCAACACACTGCACCACCGGGGAGGCTCTCAACTAGTTTTTAATTAGATGGCATGTAAGACTTTCAACAAATGTGGTTCTGTTAAAATATAATTAGGTTATCCTCAAGCACTTCTAAGAACATCTCTAAGCATAAAACCCAAATTGTTTACAGTGATTATCTGACCTCCCATTTTGATTTGACCATTTTTATATCTCTAATATCATTTGCTGTTGTCCAAGTATTTTAGTTTTTAGTCACATTGTCTCCTTTCACTTCTAGACAGTTCAACAATGTGCTCATCTCAGTGTGTTTCTCCTATCCCCTCTGATTTTATCATCTTACATGATTTCTCTATCAAGGGGGTCTTCACTGACCACCCAAATTATACCTTCCCTTATAACTTTCTAGAGTGTGACTATATAACATTTCTTCTTCTTTCCTTCTCTGTTTATTATATTATTAATTATGTGTGTAACATCTTTTTTCCTACTACAATATGAGCTGTATGAGGTTCGGGACTCTGGGCTTATTCATTAAGGTATATCAAGTGCCTGTGCAAGTTCTAGGCAAATATGAGCATCCAATAAATGTTTTCTGAACATAAGATGCATAACAAAATAGATTCACAGACTGCAGCATAAAAACTTGCCCTTTTCCTTCCATGAATTCTCTATTGCAGATGTCTTCTGACTTTGCCTAATGGACTTTCATAGGCAAAAGCATCTTCAATATCTAGTGGAATCAATCATTCCTATAGAAATAAGAGAAGATATGGCATTTACAGCTGAAATAGTAAGAAAGGTTTCTAGGAGATAGCGCTGAGACAAATTTGGAAGACTGACAAGCATTTACTTTCCTTCCAAGAAGGATTAATTGTATGACCTAAATCATAGATATAAAAGCACATAAAAGAATTTTCTCTTTAAGGAGACCATCTTGACAAAATCATACTGGTAGTGATGTGGCAATAAACTTGTTTATTATAAAGTCTCTGTAAGTTATAGAAAATGTCAGAGGAAATATTAAGGTATAATTGAATAAATTTACCATTTTAAAACTTACACAAAAGTGATATATATGGAGTTAAATATGCTACTTTATTTGTAGACTATATGTTATTGAGGGTAATACTGGTTTATAATCCTATGGAATTTAGGTGTATAGCTTCACCTCTCTTCAGATATATGTTACCATCCTGTGTCCACCTCTAAGGCAGCCATAGCCCTCCACCAGAGCTCATTACCTCCCCACCTGTTTTCCTTACTTTTCTTCCTAGTACCTGGATTCTATAGTCACATTTCTAGGGTTTGTTTCGGTTTAGTTTTTTCTCTTACTTTGTTTTGTTTCTTTATATCCACATATAAAAGAAATAATCCTGTCTTTCTTATTTCTGACTTATTTAGGGTAGCACAGTCCCCTATATCCCACCCATGTTGTTGCAAATGTCAGGATTTTCAACCTTTTTTTTTCCATTGTGTAGAATATTTTTGCATATGAATCAGCTCAAGAGATGTGCAAAAATTTGCATTTCCAAATATAGCTTAAATATAGACTAATGTGATATTATATAAAATATTCTTAACAACTCCAATAATAGTTATATGAGCAGAAAGACTTCTCAAAATTAAAATTTATCAAAAATTTACTTGAGATAGTGCATTGTTCATGAAAAATTGTTAAGTTAAAAATTATAAATTGTGATGACTTATTTCCCCATATATATATAAAACAAATATATATATTTATATATATTGTATAAAATATATATTTTTATAATATATATAAAAAACAAAACAGCTTTATGTTTTAATACATTTACTAGCACTTCTTTTTAAATTAAGGACTGTTTAAAGAGCAGTTTTAGGTTTAAAACAAAATTTGGAGGTAGGTACAGAAATTTCTAATTTTCTCTTTACCCCCACAGATACATAGCTTCCCCCTTGTTGATATAACTCACCAGAATGGTACATTTGGTTCATAAAATACATGATAATCACCCAAAGTCCATAGTTTCCTTTAAGATTCACTCTTGGGGTCGTATATTCTACTATTTGATGAAGTATAATAATATCTATCCCTTATTAAATATAATACAGAGAGTATTAATTTCCTTGAAATTCCTTTGTGCTCTTCCCTCCAACCAACCTCTGGTAATCACTGTTCTTTGTCTTGGTAGTTTGACCTTTGCCACAGTATCATAAAGCTAGAATCATGTTGTATGTAGCCTTTTCAGATTGGCTTCTTTTACTTAATAATATGTAAAAATGTCTTTTCCTGGATTTATAGCTCATTTCTTTTTAGTGTTGAAAAATATTCTATTATCTGGAATTACCACACTTTTTTCCATCCTTTTTCCCCTACTGAAAGACATATTGGTTACTTCCAGGTTTTGGCAATTCAAAATGAAGCTGCTGAAAAACATTTGTGTACAAGAATAGTTCTGCACATAAAATTTTAACTCCTTTGGGCAAATATTAAGGGAACTTGATTACTGGATCATATAGTTAAACTATGTTTCATTATGTATTCCAAAGAGGCTATACCATTTGCATTCCTGCATTCCCACCACAAAGGCATGGGTATTACATCTTTGTTAGTATTTGGTATTGTCAGTGGTCCAGATTTTGTGTGTGTTTTGATATTGAAAAGTTCTTTTAATTTGTATCTTACTGATGTCAAGTGAATGGAGCATCTTTTCATATGCTTATTTGCCATCTGTATATTTTCTTTGGTGAGGTGTCTGTTCAGCTCTTTGGCCTAATTTTAAATTTGATTGTTTGTTTAATTGTTGAGTTTAAAGACATTGCTTTTGGAAAGCAGTCCTTTGTCACATGTGTATTTTGCAAATATTTTCTCTTAATCTGTAGCTTATCTTTATTTTTTTAACATTACCATTTACAAAGTTTTTATTGTTTTTCGATAGATATGATAACTAACTTCATTGTGATAGTCATTTGCATTAAATGTGTGTGTCCGGATTTTCACATCATACATCCTAAACTTATACAGTATTACATATCAGTTATGTCTCAATAAGCTGGAAAAAATCGTTTCACCATTTGTTATATGGTTGTAAATTTTAACTGTGTGCCACTACACTTATTTTCCCTGATGATTCTTTATAAGACTACAACTTCAAGAGTAACTTGTTAGGTCATTATATTCTTTTATTGTAATTAGCTTTTAAAATTTTTACACTTTAATTCAATTAGTGTATTAAATTCTAGCGGGAACTGTATTTATTTGGTAGTTAGTGATTGCAAATATTTCCAGAGCAGAAGTTTCAAATTTTAAAGATGTTTCAGATTGTCATTTATTTTTTTCATGGATCTTGTCTTTGGTATTTTATCTAAAAAATTATGATAAAACCCAAGACCACTTTGGTTTTCTCGTGTGATATTTTTTAGTAAAAGGTGAAAGATTTATACGATCTGAAGAGAAACCAGAGTATGTTATTTTTTAGGAGTTTAGGTCCTCATACTTTCTACACTTCAGGTGCATTTTACCTGAGTCTTGGCACTTTGATGACATTGTGTGATGAATATTGAGTTAATTTTTATGAGTGCACTAAGGTCAGTGTCTAGATGAAAGTCTTTTCAATGTGATTATTTAATTATTGTACCAATTTTTTTCAGAGGGTATCTTTGCTCCATTGTATTGTTTTTCCTCTCATCAAAAATCAGTTGATTATACTTATCTGGATATATTATTGGACGTTGATCTAATTGTTTTTTCACAAACTTTCACTGTCTTGACTAATATAGATCTTGGAGATGGGTCACATCTGTTCTTCAGCTTTGTTCTTTAATATTGATTCACTGTTCTAGGTCTTTCACCCCTCCAAATAAACTTCAGAACCAGTTTGTATATATATCAATAAAATAACTTAGTCTGATTTTGATCAAAATAAATCTATAAATTGGGAAGAATGGATGTGTTAATATTGAGTCCTCTAACCCATTAATATGTAGTATGTCTTTGTTTACTTAGTCATTGATAGTTACTCATCAGTTTTATAGTTTTTCTCATATAGAAGTTTTCTGTATTATTTTAGATTTATATGATTATTTCATTTTGGAGAGTGCTACTGTAAATGGTATTGTGTTTTAATTTTAGCTTCCACTTTTCCATTGTTGATAGGTAGAAATGCAGCTAACTTTCAATATTAACCTTATATCCTGCAACTTTATTCTAATTGTTTTTTAATTTTAGATATTTTTTGTGAGTTATTTCACATTTTCCCTGTGGGTGAATATCTACAAAGACAGCTTTATATCTTTCTATCAGTATAAATTTTATTCTTTGTCTTGCTGTTGCATTAGCAAAAAATTCCCATATAATGATGAAAATGAGTAGTGTTCAGGAACATTTTTCCCTTTTACATGATTTTAGTGGGAAAGTCTTCTAGTTTCTGATATAAATGTAATATTACTTGTAAGTTTTCTGTAGACAACCTTTTTCAAGTTAAGAATGTTCCGTTATTTCTTATTTATCGTGAATGAATGTTAGATTTTGTCGAATGCATTTTCTACATCTATTGATCTAATTATGTGACCATTTTTTAGTTATGAGATTAACTACATTAATTTTCAATGCTTATTAATAATAAGGTCTGCTTAGCTGTTGTGAATAACTTTTCAATGATAATTCTAATTTTATACTTTAGATATAATTTGCTACATTTTGTTGAGAATTTTGTTTATGAGCATCATTAGTCTTTAGCTCTCTTGTAAAATCTGTCTGGTTTCAGTACTAGAGTGATGCTGATTTTATACAATGAGTTAGAAGTATTACCTTTGCTTCTATACTTTGAAAGAGATTATATCTAATTGACATGATTTTTTTTCCCTAAATGTTTGCTAGAAATCACCAGTGAACATATTTGAGCCTAGTGCTTTCTAGGTTCAAGAATTATTATTGATTCAACTACTTTAGTCTATATGGGCCTATTCAAATTGTCAATTCCTCTTTTTTGTTTTAATTTATTTTATTATCTATGCATACAAAGACTGGGGTACAGACCAGAGGTGTGGGGTATGGGGTGAGAGGATTCAGCAGAGACAGATTGGGGAGCAGAACAAGCAGACTGACTGAAATACACTGCTGAGAGGAGCAGTGGTCATGGCAGGAGAGGTCTGCCATATCATGTGGGTCACCTTCCTGGCTGGGGATCGATATAGTGCTCCAGTGGCTGTGGATGCTTCACAGTGCGGTGCTTAACCCCCTGCACCTCCAGGGTGGGAGGCCCCCAAATTGTCTGTTTCTTTTTTGAGATTTGGCAGAACGTGTTTGCCAAGGAATTTGTCATTTTTACTGAGTTATTAAATTTTTGGACTTAGAGATGTTTATAGTGCATCTTTATTATTCTTTCAGTTTTTTTGAGAATTGTATGATGCCATCACTATAACTTTTTTATGCACTAATAAATATTTACTGAAAAAAAAAATCCAAGTATAAGTGGACCTGTGCAGTTTAAACCTATGTTGTTCAAGGGTCAGCTGTAAATGTTCTCAAAACCTTAACTATGAGGACCAAGAAAGGGAAACATACTTTCTAAAAGAAGTGTTTCTTTGCTGTACTGGGCTTTATAGTTCAAAAGTTTATTTTGTTTCATTTAGTCTATCTGTTTGTTTTCTTTATAATTTACATATCAGTAAAATCATATGCTGTTTGTCTGTCTCTGTTAGGCTGTTTCACCAAACAGTTTTCTCCAGGGACATCTACTTGTTGCAAATGGCAGGCTTTTATCTTTTTTTTTCATAGTTGAGTAGTAGTCCATTGTTTAAATATATGTCACAAATTCTTTACCCATTTGATAGTCAATGAGTACTTAGATTATTTCCAGTTCTTGGTTATAGTAAGCAGTACTGCAATAAATGTGGGATTATTGTAAATAATTCTGCAATAAATATGGGGGTGCACATATATGTGATTTAGTGTTTTTGTATTAGCAATTATTTACTGTGTTTGAAAAGAACCTTCTTTTTCATTTTATACTGGACCCTACAAATTATGTGTTTATATATAGCTTGGAAAGCTTGTAGGTTTTATGTTATACATCTGAATTTCTCTTGGCTTTGTTCTGTTTTCTGTTATTTGGAGGGAGAAGGTTTAGGATTCAACTACAAAAATATTAAAAATATATTTGCTTTTCTTAACTATTCATCTGTTTGTTTTGCTAACAATTTAAATGGAAAACACGTTTTATAACTCATTTGAACATTTTACCCCAAAGAAGCTGTTTTCATGAACAAATTACTTTTTTTAAATCAGGGAGTGTCTTCATCTTCAAGTAGCTACAATTTATAAATAAATTAACTCCATTATCCTAAAGAATGTTTATCTTACTCTCCTAATACTCAAGCTTTCCCCAAAGTAAAACCCATTATTCACTATCAAAAGTTAACCAGTTTATCAAATACTATCAATTTTGACTTCTAGTCAGCTTAGCAGTCACTACTACCATAGTCAGTTCTTCATACTTCATGTACTGTAATTGCATTCTGAGTTTCTGTATTGACAGTGAAGACAAATAATATTGTACAATATATTTGTACAAATAATATTGTACAAAACTTACCTACTTCAAATTTGTCCCCCTTCAGATTAATGTGAAAATTCTTTCATGTAAACATAGGGCAATTCATGTTTGGCCTCTGCTATCTTCTTCAGCCCTCTTATCCATAACCTACATGTGTTTTTTTTTCTCATGCAAAGCTGTATTTCCTTGAAGCTAGTCTATTTTGTGGAAATGACTGTGCCTTCATATATATTTTTCCTTAAGAATTTCTTCTCATCCATTGTTACAGAGTATATTCCACTTCCTCCAAGACACTTTCAGTAGCCTGCCAGGGGAAGTGAAGCATTTCTCTGCCTTTGTGCCTTACAAGCTCCACATTTCCATCATTAGAGCAACACGTATACACTGTAAAGTTATTGTTGAGTTGTTTCCTATCCCACATAAAAGGTAATGATTTTCTTACAGGTAGAAGTGGTCCTTCCTCTTGTATATCTCTGGTACCTAGCATAGAATTTCACATATGCTAGCCTAAAAACATAGGGAATGAAGGAATAAGTGAATGAGTCCGGGATGTCAACTTGATAAAACAAATTTATATTCCAGAAAATATAATAGTAGGTGCTTAGGAATTTGATTATATTTCTTGATATTTCACTTCCTAAATTCCCTTTATTTTTTATTATATTTATTAAGGTAAGGTTGGTTTACAACACTGCATATGTTTTACGGTTGTTGGTTCACACCACATCTTCTCTGTACTCTCCAAGTTTCTTGTTTTTGAATTGTATGAAATTTGTACAGAATCACAGACAACCCAGATGAGCCAAAGTATTTCTGACAAAAAAAGCACAAGAGAAGCTTTGCATTCCCTGAAGGGAATGTCATTCAAAGTGGATAAAAAATTGGGCATAAGACCTGAAGCCATGAAGTAATGTACAAGAAAACATAAATAAAATGTTTCCTAACACTGGCTATAGAGATATCTTTGGGGATTTAACTACAATGACAAATGAAACAAAAACTAAAATGGGACTATAACAAATTAAAAAGCTCTACACAACAAAACAAGTTATCATTAAAACAAAAGACACTATCCAATGGAAGAAAATATTTGCACATTCAACCTAATTTTATTTTATTTTAATTTAAATTTGCTTAAAAGGGAGATGGTTTTACTAAAGTAAAAATAATCAAATCCTGGTAAACACTCCCTGAAACAAACATCAAAGCTAACATCCTTAGTGATAGCATATTAAAATAGTACACCCCTTACATATTACTATAGGAAGAGCACTCCAACTCTAAAGATTTTGTTATATAACCAATAATCACTAGCTAATCATAAGAAAAACAGATAAAACCAAGTTAGGGAACAATCTACAAATATATGACTAGTACTCCTCAAAATTGTCATGCTCATCAAAAACAAAGAAAGTTGAAGAATTGTAACAATCTAGAATATTCTAAGGAGACATGACAACTAAATGCAGTGAGGGTATTTTAAAACGGTAAAAAGTTATTAGTGGAAAAATTAGATCTGAAACTCAGTCAACAGTAATGTACCAACACTGGTTTCTTACTTTTCACAAATGTACCATGAATAATATGTAAAATATAACCTCAAACTTTGTGGAGATTATATTGGAATTCTGTATACAATTTTGTAACTTTTCAGTAATTATTCCAAAATAAAAGTTTACATACAAAGAATAGGACAATCACAACAGTTGAAAATACTGAGTGCAGTTTTCAGTTAATCAAAAGGTTATTTAAACATGGTGTCATGAAATTTCATACAAATTTATCACTTATTTTAAGACAATAAAATGTATATCCTTTTGGTAGTATTTTGATATCACTAAAAGGCTTGCTTTATACTACCAAATATTTTAGTACATCAGTCAATATGACTATGGGGCTTAATTTTAATTTAGAAGGCAGTTACACTAAAGTAAAAATAATTCACCTTCTAGATTGTTATTAACAATACAGTTATTACATTAAAATATTTATCTGCAATACCCAACATGTTGTGTAACATGTGAGATGTATATTTTCTATGAATATGTTATGGTTTAGTTTTGGGTTACCTTAAAAATCAGGACATCTCTAGTAAAAGCTAAGAAACTGAAATGCTATATAATGTCAGGCAGTGTCGTCTACTCTGTATTAAATGTCTGACAACCAGTTTACCCTTCAAGTGTTTGAAAGGGGCAGAATGAGATAGGTGCCATCAGAAGTTGATGGTACCTTCAAAGGTTTTTAAATGAAGAATATTCTATCATTCTTTGTTTAATCTAAAACAAATTTTGAAAACCAAGATCCAATTACACCTCTATGAACTGTTTAGCTATAAAATAGGCAAGATAGGCTTTTTTGAAAAGATCTCTAAATACAATGTACCAATAATTTTGGAGACCATAGGTGACTATAGCATAGAGATGGCTTTACAAATGAATTCTACAAAACATTCAGAAATGAGCTAGTACCTATCCTATACACACTCTTGCAAAAAATTGAAAGAGAAGGGATACTACCAAATATGTTTTATGAAGCCAACATCACACTAATACCAAAACTGAACAAGGACAACACAAAGAAAACTATAGACCAATCTCTGTAATGAACACCAATGCAAATTTCCTTAATAAAATCTTAGCCAACAGAATCCAACAATGCATCAACAAGATAATCAACCATGACCAAGTAGGATTTATTTCAGGAACATAAGGATGGTTCAGCATCCAAACATCAATAAATGTTATTCATCACATCAAAAAAAGAATAAAAACCACATGATCATATCAATAGATGCTGAGAAAGCATTCGACAAAGTTCAGCATCCATTTTTGATGAAGGCCCTTGGAATTCTCGGGATAAAAGGACCATATCTTAACATAATAAAGGACATATAAGACAAACCCATAGCCAATATCATTCTCAGTGGTGAAAAGCTAAAAGCCTTCCCCTTATTATCTGGAATAAGACAAAGATGCCTTCTCTCACTGTTGCTCTTCAATATAATACTGGAAATCCTAGCCAGGCTAATAAGACAAGAAAAAGGCATACAAAAAATCCAAATAAGGGAAGAAGTAAAACTATCACTGCTTGCAGACGATATAATATACATAGAGAATCCCAAAAACTCAACAGAAAATCTAATCATAATAATTAGCCAGTTTAGCAAAGTAACAGGATATAAAATCAACACACAAAAATCAATAACCTTCCTGTATATAAACAACAAGTATGAACAAGAAGAAATCAAGAAAATCATCCCTTTTATAATTGAAACAAAAAAATAAAGTACTTGGGAATAAATCTAACCAAAGGGATGAAGGAACTCTATAAAGAAATGTATAAAACACTGCTAAAAGAAGTAGAAGACACAAAGAAATGGAGAGACATCCTTTGCTCATGGATTGGAAGAATTAACATCATCAAAATGGCCATCCTACCAAAAGCAATCTACAGACTCAATGCTGTCCCAATAAAAATTTCAATGACATTCTTCAAAGAAATAGAACATATATGGATGAAATTCATATGGAGACACAAAAACCTTGAAACCTTGAATAGCCAAAGCTCTCCTGTCTAAAAACAGGGGAAATGGAGGCATCACACATCCAGACTTTAAACTATACTACAGATCCACAATAATAAAGACTGCATGGTATTGGAACAAAAGCAGACACACAGACCAATGGAATAGAATAGAAAGCCCAGAAATAAACCCATAGGCTTATGAAGAACTAATCTTTGACAAAGGAGAAAAGAATATGCAATGGAATAAATACAGCTTGTTCAATAAGTGGTGCTGCGCAAACTGGACTGCTACATGCAAAAGAATGAAACTAGAATACTGCCTTTCACCATGCACAAAAATCAACTCAAAATGGATTAAGGTATTAGACATAAGACCTGAAACCATAAAATATATAGAAGAAAAAGTAGGCAAAACTCTACATGACATACACCTCAGTAACGTCCTTAAAGACACAGCACCCAAAGCAAAGATAGTGAAGGAAAAGATAAAGAGCCGGGACTACATCAAACATAAAAGCTTTTGTACAGCAAAAGACACACTAACCAAAACAAAGCGACACTCCACGGACTGGGAGAAAACCTTTGCACACAACACTACTGACAAGGGACTTATCACAAAGATCTACAAAAAGCTGGCCAGACTAAACAAAAACAAAGAGAACAACCCAGTCAAAAAATGGACAGAAGAGCTAAAAAGGCATTTCTCCAAAGAGGAAATGCAAATGGCCAACAGGCACATGAAAAAATGCTCAACATCTCTTGTAATCAGAGAAATGCCAATCTCAACCACTATGAGAGATCACCTCACACCAGTGAGAATGGCACATATAAAAAAAATTAGCAACAACAAGTGTCAGGATGTAGAGAAAAAGGAACTCTATCTACTACACTGCTGGTGGGAATGCAAACTGGTCCAACCACTATGGAAAACAGTGTGGCAGTTCTGCAAACTACTAAAAATGAAACTCCTATATGATCCAGCAATCTGACTCCTAGGAATATACCTAAAAGACACAAAAACACTGATTCAAAAGAATATCTGCACCCCTATGTTTATTTCAGCACTCTATACAATAGGTAATTCCTGGAAACAACCTAAATACCCAAAAACAAATAATTGGATCAAGAAGATGTGGTACATATACACAATGGACTACTCTTCAGCAATCAAAAAAAATAAACTAGAGTCATTCATAGAAATGTGGATAGAGGTAGCTAGAGCTAGAAAGGTTTATGCTCAGTGAAATAAGTTGGAAGGCAAAAGAAAAATAACGATGGTTTCACCCCTAGGAGGAATATAAGGTATCCAAATAAGCAACCAAGGATGATGATGATAATAATAATAATAATAATAAAAAACACAAAAACAAAAAGACTAAGACAAACCTGGGGCACTCTCTGGGGAAGGGGGAGCCAAAGGGTTGAGGGCAGAAAAAGCACAAGGGATTGAGGTGATGGTGCACCGGTGAAATGGTGGTGGGAAACTGCTGGGGACCACAGTTGATGTCAAATATATATAAATAAAGGGAAAAAAAAAGAATTAGGCAATAGTTCTCTATGTACTCCTATAACTAATGTAACTTCTCTGAGGTTTAGAAGATAAGTTTTCACATCTCTTATAGTAAGTCTTCATTTGACCATGGTGTAGTTTATCTCTAGCATGAAATGGCACTTTGCAAGAGCTGTTGCATCCTCTGGGAAACATTATATGCTAAGAGCAATATATTAAAATACAGTAACTAAAAATAAAGTCTGAAACCAGATTGGATAGTACTAGATTACTAGAGGGAGAGTAATGTTTACACCTAATTATTTTTAGTCTCAAAGAAACATTACTCTCTACTGAACTTAATCCAAAATTGATGAGATACTTAGAGAACAAGCAGAATATAAATTTGATCTCTCGGGTTCATGACTATTCTCAGTGAATGATAAATGTATTTCTGATTACTATATATTTCAAGCCCAAGAGAATGAAACACAGTACTGATAAAACTAGGTTTGGTGTTAAATTCTAAGTACCTAAACTATTATTTAGCTGCCTTGTAAAGACAACAAAAGTCAACAAAGCAATTGCTATGTATCTCATCTATTAGAGCTATAAAATGTCTGCATTTTTTCATAAATGTTAATGAAAGAGAATAAATAAACAAATGCAATGAGTATAAATTAGTTTGGAAAGGCAGTAATATGTAGCATCATGTTTTACATTATATCATTTCTTGATTAATATCTTGTGAATGAAATATCATGTAATTACTGATTTATTCAATAAGCAAGAGAACTTGGGACTTCTAATTATAGAGGTCCATTTCTCACCTTGGTGGCAATAGTATTGAAGAATTATATTAAAAAGTAGCAGTTTGCATTGTTAACCTCAATGAACAAAATCATATTGACACAAAAGTCAGCCATTAATTAAGTATGAATTAGTATATTTTAAAGTGCTGGCTATGGAAAGCAAAATGTCACCTCTGAATGACTAGTTTCCTCTGTCTGATCTGACCTCCTCCCACTTAGATGTGAAGGTGATAAATCATGAAATGCAACAGCAGCAGCAGGGGTCCTTATTAATAGCAACATCTCAGTCTTATGACAATCACTGCAAGTGACACACACAAAGATTTTCCTTTTCAGCTGAATGCATATGCATTTTCTATGAAAATCTCTTAAAAATAGAGAGGGAATTTTGGATTTTGCATCTGAACACTTCATCTATTGTATGTAAGAATTCTTAGGATGAACTCTATCAACACATCAAGCCATTATCACTACAATTTGGATTGAGAATTTCATATTATTATAGACACGTTCTTGAAGCAAAAAAATCTCTATTAAATTTATTTCTCATTTACGGAGATAAATTGAGGTAGTAGGGTAATGATCCAAATTTTACTGAATTGAGTTCACTAATTTAATCACTTGAAAGCAATCCGATTTTTAAATCACAATTTAAAAGAACTAGATTTAGCCATTTTCTTCTACTTCACTGTAATTGTGATAGTCCAAAACTGTTGAATATGAGCATATTTTTAACTATGTTTTTTCAGTTATCTTCCGTTCATTTGTTCTTACATTATTTGTGAATTTGATAGCTTCATTTGAAAGTCACAACCAGATAATAAGAAAGAAAGCATGAGGTTCCATTTTGATTATATAATTTTGTAGTACTTATAAAGCTAAAGGTTAAAATTTTGCTAGAAGGGATAGAACTGTAAATTAAGGAAATTTGAGGTTAAGTTCTAGACTAAACCAGTGGGACTTTGTACATGTCAGTTAGCCTTGAGAATTAGCATCTACAGCTATAAAATAAAGATGTTTATACCAGTTATCTAACATCAGATTTTTGTGTGTGAATATCACATGAAACAATATTTGTACATCAGTTTTGTAAACAGTGAACATGTATGTGTGTTTGTGTATGTAGATATGAATTTAAGGTAGTTTTATAAGTATTGTTTCTAATGAATAAGAATTATTTGGAGCACAAATAGTATGAGGGTTATATGAAAACTTTCTTCCACTATATTCTTTGTTTCTGTCACTAACATAGTTTTAATAAATTGGTTTGTAGAAATGTTACACATTTTACTTTCTATTTCTCCTCCTAGAGGTTTTTAGCCTTACAATTTAAAAATATTATCTGAAATTTGCTTTAACTACTTAATACTCATATATTGTAAATTTAATGAAGCTGGTTTTTCTTTTTCACATATCCAGTATTTTATGTGTTACAATGACAGACTCAGAGAACTTGATCAAAAAGTTACTCGTGCGCTTATTTCCAATATTCAGTTATTTTCAGTGTGTGTACAGCAGTATATGTATCCCTGAAAAATAAACCATGGGGTGTGTTTAAATGTTTTACTAATGGAGAAGTGGTAGAGCACAGGATAATAAATAAAGATGCATGTACCACATGTCCTGGCATCAATGATTTTAGATGAGGAGAATCTATTTTCCCTTTGAGTCTTTTAAGCAGAGTAACTTTCTTGGTAGAAGTTAGTTAAAATACTACTTTATGAGTTCAGCCACCAAACAAGATTAATCTCTCCCTTCCTCTACTCCATTTGCCCCCACACACTCTCTTTCGCATCCTTTTCTGTTCTGTTTCCTCTGCCACCTTAAGGACCTTTGTCATTACATCAGGCCAACTGGAATATTAAGGAATAATATTCCTATTCTAACATCAGCTAGTTAGCAACCTTAATTCCTCCTTGTCATGATGAATATAAAATATTCAGAGATTCTGGAATTAGAATAGAAACATCTTTGGGGGGCATAATTCTACCTACAAAGCATATCACCAACATTTACATAAGGACTTGGTGTCATAAAGAAGTTATGAACTTCTATTGTTTGATAGGACCAAACAATCCCAAGAGATCAGAATTAACTTTTCTAAAGAAAAGTGTCTAGTACTTTTATGATTTGCTGGCAGAATGTTAGGGATAGTATTTTATTGTTGTTACAAAACTAGCTCAAATCAGTTGTACTTGGTATTTCAATTGTATAAATTAGTAATATGGAAATTGAATGACATGTAAATGCAGAATATTGTGGCTTCTTAGAAATATAACTTGAATGCATTAATTGCTTTATTTTTTAAAAAAATTAAGACCTTGGCAAAAATGACAAAGTTGGTCAACGGACAAACTTATTGTCAAAACAAAAAACTTACCCTCTAGGCCATTCTGTCATCTCTAAAGAAAAAAAAGATAGTCCTAGTACCAGTTTGCATTCTTTTGATCATACTGAGTTAGTAAGTATTTGTTGAAATGCTATTTGGTTAAATAAATGAACGTCACATCCTGAGTGCTGTTGTGAGTAGGATGTTAATTTAGGCTCAGTATTCAAGAATCTTGGATTTAACCAAGGATTAAAATTCAGATTATACTAGTAGTTATAAATTTGTTTAAATACTATAATATAATATTTAAAATACTATAGGAATTCAAAATTAGAAAATATTCAAGTTATTTAGTCTGTTTCACTCCATTTCTGTTTATTTGATAAGTCTTATATTTCTTTAATTTTACATTCATTACTAAGTAGTTATATTCAATGATTATACTCATCATCTTTACTAATATATCTGGAAAAACTCATGATTATTTCCTACTTTATAGTATTTAAAATGTATGGAATCAATTTCTGTGCTTTCATTATGGAAATACCTTAAAATTTCTTTAATTTTTTAATTTAGGTTTTAGTTTTACTTAGAAAATAATAAAATTACAATACTTGTAAAGCCCAAATATTTCTAGGAGACTTTGACCCTTGGGGAATATGGTAAATTTAACCCAGAGCTCGAATTCCATCATATATGATTTGTGATTTCTGAACTATCACTTTAGGTTTTCCTTTGCCTTGGATTCAAAGAGTGAAAAATGACACCATTTAACAGATTTCCTAGAAAATATCCACTAATGGCAAGTATTACATGTGAGTGTATTAAATTTTACCTTGAAAAATCTTGAGGATGGACACAGGCAAAGAAATGAAAGCCTGGCTGAATTTAGTGTTCACTATATCAAACATAGTAAATGTTACTAAAATAAAGAATGTTGCTTTAACTCTTTATCATGTTATCATGTGGACCTAGTTAATTATTATTATTCAGCATAGCCTAATGACATCTTTGATTATTCTTTCTGTGTATTCATCCTTAGAAAACTATTCACTCAGTATCAGCAAACATTGTATTGAAACAGCAAACACTGAAAATTTAGTTATAAATTACATAAAACATTGTTGAAGTTTAAGAGTTGTATTTTTACTATGTGGGAATTTAAAACTTGACATAGAAATATGTTAAAATCACATTTGAAATAATCTGTAAGCATGGAAAACTAGTGCTAGGCCTGTTTTTCTCATTATTTTTTTCATTTGATATTTTTAAATGTATGTTTTTTTTCCCCATCTGTAACTAAGCATTCCAAACAATATTTATAAGGAAAGCATTTGGCTATTAATGACTTCCTATAAATCAAAAGTATCATTATCTACCCAGTAATGAATACTAACATTTTAGCATCATAATGTACTGTTTCAACTTTGTTTCTTGTGTGTGTTTGTGTGTGTGTGTGTGTGTATATATATTTATATGGAAAAACAAAAAGTAGTTTTGTGACTGATCTTAAATGTGCTTGAGGGTCAATTACAATATTTTGTTATCTTTATTCAATGGAAAAGGAAATGTTAATGAAACATAACAGACACTTAAAAAAGCTCACCAACTAATATATTCTTAAATGCCAAGTAAATGATGACTATTGAGGAAAACCTGCTCAGGATGATTTAGAGACACTCCAGTGAAAAGCTTAGAAATTGAGCTGGAAATATATAAGACAGTGCCATCTGGAGAATGACGGTATTTCACATACAGAATCTGATTATATAAGAAGGTCTATTTGAAGAAGTAGAGAGATTTTGCAGAAAAATGTTGTAACTTATAAAGTTGGAATTCCCTTAAGTAAAGCTTTGGTTAAAACAAGATAATTCAATTTGATCCTCTAAGCAATAAAAATCATTGATGAAAAAATTTTAGAGGTTGTCTGTAAATTAAACTGAAAAATGCTTTGTAGGAAAAAATGGAAATTTACTGAATACTTCCTCCCTTTCTCTGAATTATGTTTTTAGGAAACATGATGAGACACTGTTATGCCCTATGTAGAAGGGAAATTTTGTGAAATTGCTATGCTTGTCCTTGGGAATAATTTCCTTCACTTTGACGTTTACATTATAGAAAAGGCAATTTATGAACACAAGTACTTACTGGTCACTTAAGAAAAGTCTTTATCAGTGCTCTGAGAAACCAAAGCAATGTTGTATGTTTCAAGCGTGGGATCAAAGAGAAAACAAGGCAATCACTTAGGAGGAGAACCTAAAAGAGGTGAGAAGGGAAGACCAAGGATAGAAGAGGAGTTTGCCTTTAAGAAGTTGAAGAAGACAAGAGTCTGCAAGAGGAAGTATAATAAAAACAGAATTAGCTTAGTAGTAAGAGATTCAGGAAGGAAAAGAAGACAGAGAGGAAGAGAGAGAGTATCCATAGTATCATGAACAAAATTATTTTAAGGATACGAATGGAAAAATATTTATGAATATAGAATAGGTCATGAGCAATTTTAGTGTGGGAAAAAAAACTGCTTGAGGTGTTTGTGAATTTAAAAGTTTATCTACAGTTTTCAGTGCCTAATTTTCCTTCCAGAGCCTACATTTTTCTCAAATGTGTTGGACCCTCAGCACTGATGAAGTACTCATTGTTTGATAACTTGATTTCTTGCCCTGTTTAGAACCTACCTCTTATCTATATGTGACAAGCATTTTCCTTCCCAGTTATATTCCTCTCTATTTCACCCAGAGCAAACCCCCATCACTGCTTCTCTCTTGAAGCAACTACATGAAAGTGAAGTAGGAACAGAAAAATTGATCAAACTCTTGGGATTGCATTATTTTTGAACACATATCTCCTAGATTTTGGTCATTAAATACAATTTAAGGAATACTAACATTGACATAAGATATTGGTCAATATATAAATGTAAAGATGTGGTTTCTGACTTCTGGAGCTATGAAATGAAAATTCAACAATGGGCATAACAAGGATGATACTGAAGTAATATAAAGCGGAGTAACTCACTCCAGTAGGCAGTACATAGATGTGGAAACTACATTTCTGTCTTTCAGTTGAATCTTTAGACATTAATTCCATGGGAGACACCAATTCTTTGATGGTTGTTTTTTGTTTGTTTGTTTTTTAATCAGAGAAAGGACCCAGCGAAGGAAAGAAACATAAGAGAACATAAGACGAAATTGTTTTGTTTGTTGATGACTGAATAATTGAAATGTAATACAAAATTGTCAATGTTGTTTCATATAAGTATGTTTAATTTTAGTCCTAGGTGGTCAGCATTAGCTAATGCTATTGGGAAATTTGTGTTCAAGAGCTATGTTTACTGAAAATTCATAGTTTAATGCTGATGAATATATCCAAGGTCATTCCTATGTATGTGTCTTTGAAATTAGATACTTTTAAGGCATTTTTTAAAAAATTTGTGTGAGGAGTATAGGTCACAAACTTGGAAAATGATTCATTTGAAGAAACAAGAATCATCAACCAAGGTCTGAAAGCCCTCACCTCCATTTGATGTTCTTACGATATATTACAGCATGCCATAGGTCTCTTACATGTATTCTCAAAGCATAAAGATAATTAACTCTGAATCCAAGGTTAGTCAGTGCTCTGTAGATGGGGTTGAAAGCCTATTTGCTGCTGTTGTTATTGTTTTATAAATAATTGATTGGTCGTAGCTACGTGTATTGTGTTTTATACATAAGCTATATTAAATAAGCACAGTGTAAAATAACTTTGACTTGAAGATATTTTGAAATATGAAAGGTCACTGATATACAAGCTTGGAAGAGTAATCCTTCCAGGGTTAAACTCATGAATAAGAATTAATTTCATGTTTAACATGGTTTCACTCACTCTCTGTATCCTGAAGAATGCAGCATGCCTGAATGCACTTGGTTTTCACAATTTTATTTTACTTTTATGAATTGTGGTTTAGCTATTTACATTTAAGATTATGCATTATCATACTTGAAGCAATGAATGGTAAATTTTTCAAATTCTTTGGTAAAGTATTACCAAAAACTAGAACATGGCTCTTCTATTAAAATATGTCCATTTTTTTATGGAACAAAGATATGTCCATGGATATGATGCTCAATACACACTATCTCTTTTCTGAGAGCTAAAGACATATCTTATAGTTAAGATTTTTCTGAAGAGATATATTTTAAAACCCTTAGTAATGGGTGATACTATTCTTTAGATACAAATAATTGGGAGACACTCATTTTGCCAAAATTCTAGGAATGTTTAGTAGCAGTGTACTTTAGATTCTAACATTAAAATCAGCTGGACTTTAGGTGCCTTTACTTGATATAACAACTGGGATGAACAAGTATATAATGCTTTCTAATAGCATTTTTGAAGCAGAGGGATAGAATTCCATATGTCATAATTCTAGCAACAAGATTTCTTTGTTTCCATGAGCACATATTATATCTCTTTGCAAAGGCTATCTGAGATTTACTCTACAGCTTGATTTCTTCTATCATCTCAACCACATTATATTTCTGTTTTATAGGTGCATTGATTTCTGTCTGACTTGATGCTTGTATTATTTATTCAGATCAAGCTGTAAAACTTTAACTACACAAATGAAATAAAGTGACTAAAAGATGAAAGAAAAATGATTTTTGAAATATTAGAAATAAGATCATTTTTGAACTAAAGTAATTGACATTAATAACTCAACATAAGCATATGATTTCTATTAATAACTGGGCATAAGTAAAACTCTTAATTTTATGATTTATACATAATTGTGTATTAAACATACTTGATGAATTTCTCACAAATTAGTAAGACCTTATTAAGAAGCATCTATTATTCTCTGTCAGCAGCATGGTAGACACTCTTGGGAATGCACAGTAATCAGAAGTTATCTCCCTTCAAGAGAGATTAGTTCTCATAAATGCAAAGTTTATTTTATGAAAAAACAACAACAATATAATTAAATAGAAAAGTATGTCAATATGTATAATGAAGTAGTAATACCATACGGCAATGTTTATAGCATAAGGCAAAGAGATTTACTGTCAAATGGTCTACATAAGGAATAAATATTGAAAGATTCCAGGAGAAGAAATTAGTTTATTGTAAAGGGGAAAAGTTAAATGTCAACTGTCTTAAAAGAAAATAACTAAAAATACAGAGAGGCCAGAGAGCATTTTTAAAGATATAATGATTAAAGCAGATTGCAAAATGAGATTTATGTATGTATTGTATGTCCCATAGAAGATGGAGAGGCTATTTTAATTGGAGTAGAGAGTTAGTGTCAGAAACAGAAAGAACTATGAATGAAAAGGTCAACTGAAATTGTCCTATGGAAGGCAAATGGACCCTGTGAAAGATAAATGGCTGATAAGGTATCAGTGGAATGAGATAATCTTACTGGACAAACGAAAATATAGAAAGGATATTCAGTGAAAGATAAGACTCAAAAATGGGTGGCAAACAGTCTTGTAGAAGAAGAAATAAGTAAATTACCGATCAAAGGTAACGGAACTGAACATGAGTCATGATTACCAACCAGTGGACAGGAGAATAAATATTTACCTGACCAAGATGTTTGGGTGAGACAGAAACATCCTATACATACAATATGCTGATGTTGATGTCGAAAATGTTAGCATTCATTTGATGGTTATCTAACTAACCTATTATCACTTAGCTACTTGGAAAACATTTTTCCTACAACATATAGATGTAAAACCTGAAATTCATTTTTTCAAACATTTAAATATATGAGCAAATTTTGTTTCCAAATATAGACGTGAATAGTGTCCATAGGAACTTCATTTACTAAAATAGGACCTTGAAAAGACTTTTTTTCCAAACTTTCTAATGAATAGCAATCTAATGATGATGGTGAGTTTGAATTTCTTTCCTCTATAAGTATTCAATGTTTCTTTAAATTTTATTCTTTTAAATATTTCAATGGTAAATTCAGCAGAGTATCCTATAGTGCAAATAATATTCATGATCACCATCCATATATCATCATAGAGTATTTTTAAAGTATCTACTGTTGATCTGGGTTTTGTTTGTTTCTAAAACATTCAGTAGTGCTTTGGATTCCTCCTGTTTCAGTTTCTCTCTTGTATTTCATTGCCCAAGAAGGATGCAGTGAAAGAAATCCACTTGCCATCTTAGGTCTTGTTATTATAACACAATAGTCTGCTTCATCATTGGTTACATTTAAACACAATGGTCTCTCTAACTATGAAACACCCCTTTTAGTAAATGTCTTTTACCACTGAGGACAATTCTCCATTTCCCTTTTTATCTATCGTCTTAAAGTACACTTTACAACTAGCTAAGATGGGATAAAAACTTTCATATTTCCTTCTCACTCTAAGTTACCCTCTAAAATTACATAAATCAATAGGCCTCAATCTACTGAACAATGTTTTCTGTGTGAATTTCCCCAAGAAAGTTGCCCACCCCAAGAGTTCATTTAACTTGCCACTATATTGTTTTCTACCTATTATTTCAGTCATTTTCCTTGACCTGAGTGGGAAGAAACCTACATTTTCTTTATGGTATAGATCATTATTTTATTATTTCATGATTAAGGTAGAAATTACTAAAAAATCCTTCAAAATATTTTATTTAGGATACTTCTGCAGAGTGATGATTTATTTTGCCTTTCATTCTGCTTGAAAAAATGATAGAGTTTTATCTTTACTAACAAAATATTTTGTCTTCTTTGTCTTGCTCATCATGAAGAGTGAAAGTTCTAGAAAATAAGCACATTAAGTGTTGCTAATATGTAGTCTACAAGTTGAAACTGGAAGCCTCACTCAGTCTACTTGGTATATATGTTATGAGGGAGATTTAGGATTTAACAAGTATAAATCTCAAAGTACAACTATGGCAGTAATAGCTCATGGAAATCAGGATTGAAATTATAATCAGTTTCTTTTGGTGGGTAAATTTCTTATCAGATATGACTAAATTATCATTGTTTCTCTCACAATATACTTGAAAAAAGTTCATAATAGGAAAAAATATTAGCTTTTCCAGCTTCTTTTTCACCTGTGTTTGAATATTTAGTGTAATCTTCAATTCACGTTTACATTTTTCAATCCATGTATTTGTTTTAGGCTTTAACTACTTTAGATTATGCAGTCCTTCAGTATATGAGTCAAGGTCTGAGGAAGCTCCTAAACAGAGAAAATGGAAAGACTGAGCATTCCTTTGTTTGATCATATTGACCTTCCTTCAGAATACCTTATGTAGCAAATGCACTCAGGCTGCAAGTCTTAATATGTACATTGTGTATTAATAACATTTAATGTGCTTTTATTTTATAAGCAGAAAAATGTTAATTAAAGTCCTGAACACTGAGAGAACTTTTTGTAGACTCTGATAAATTAGATCTGGGTTGGACCTGAGAGTTTGTATTTTAACAAGCTCCCAGATGACTCACGTTGCTGGTGCCTGGACCACACTGGTAATAACCGGATACTTCAACACTTCATTGCATCTTCTTGCACACACTGTGGGGAACTTGCTTCCAACTTGAAGACAGCGCTAGAAAATGAGGTATCATCGAAGCAGTTTCTAAGAGACAAAATAAAAGCAAGTTTATTATAAGGACGTAAGAAAGTGATACCACTTAGTAAACTATTATAGTATTAGGTTAAAGGGTTAGAAATATTCATAGAAATGAAAAATAGTGAGAAAACCTCAATACTATGAATAAACAAATGCTGCTGATACAGAAATAACTTTAAATGTTTTAAGATACTCGTCTGTCATTTTATTTAAACATAGAAATCACACATCTCCTAATTAGACTAGGAAAGTATAAAGATATTTCTTTCATTTTTACTTAATCATGAAGCCCTCATTGGTATTCCATATCTACCAATTGTGCTAAGTTAGTAGTGATGTATATTATCTTATTCCACTGTTGGATCATTGTTTTGAATTGTTCCTTCCCACTATTACACATATTACTGTTTTGAGAAGGCACAATTTCTTGTGTGGTAAAAGAGCAGGAAGGAGAATTGCTGCAATTAGAGAGAATGAAAATGCAATAGCTTAGAAAAGACCAGTGAAAGGAGACTTGTAAAGAGATTTTGGGGAAGAAATGGATGAGAAATTATAGTTGAAAATGAATACTTAGTGATATTGATAACAATACCTCATCTTCTCAGATATATATCCATTGTCTGCTGCATTCATGGTACAATAATAGAGTACAGTCTTCTCCTTGTCTGTTGTAGCCTACATTTTCATTAGAAACACAGTTCCTATGTGATATAATATCAGCATTGGAGTCTCAAGATTAAACTCAGAAATAATTTATGTGCATCTGAATGAGCCACAGAACCCTCATCATACAGTCATTGGCTGGTGCACCATGTAGCTCTTCTCAGAACTCCAGCAGCCTTTTCAAGAACTATGCTCAAATCCCTGTTTTTTGCTTTTTGCTTTTTATTACAAAAGAGAAAGTCTGGGATGGACATAGGAATTATTCTTAGATGACTGGAAAGGAAATCTAGAAAACATGAGACTCACTAGGCATGGGGCATTTAGTTTATGATTCCCAAGTCAGTGCTATTTTCTTCAGACTATAGGAGACGATATAAGGGGAAATAAGTTAATTTCAGCACTGCTCATACACTGCTTTGGATTCATATAGTACTCATAGATAAAACAGCCAAAGTGGAAAAAAATATAGGTCTAAATTGCATTTCTTCTTGATTCAGGTATGCCATGAGGGAATCACAATCCATTTAGAATATCAGTATAGTCATTGTCCACCTCAATAAATTTAATGCAAAGAGGAGAAAGGGAATCATTAGGCTGAAAAAAAATCAATTCTGGGCATCTGTCTGTGTGCACACCCCAGGCCAAAACAGATTGAGTGTCAAAAAGTAGACAGAAGGGAAATCCCCAGATTTCACTGTGCAAGTCTTTGGTGCTGCTCCTATTATGTGACTAATGAACCTTTCATTTTGAATCAGTGTGTTTTATAGCTGCACCTAATCATTGTTTCTAAGACCTAAAACTATGATGTGTGGCAGAAGTTTTAGATGAGGTGAGGCGTGATGGATTGTCATCGTCTAATTATTAATAGAAAGGCTGATTATATATTAAGAATATAAAATATGATATTTTATTCACATCCTCCTTTTGAACTCTTGTTCCAGCTGCCAAAATTAACTATATTATTCAAGAGTGCACAACTTTGTCAAGCGATGTAGGCCTTTGGCAGTGTGTGTGTGTGTGTGTGTGTGTGTATATAAGTACTGGTTCTGTTTTACTCTAGTTCTTGTAAAAACTGCTTCACATCATCTTGTTTGTAGCTGACAAGTAAAAGTTTTCCTTAATATTAAAGTGTGATCAAACTACAGTGTCATAAACACAGTAAAGAAGAAGAATTTAAAGTGATGGGTTTTGTTTTTGTTAAAATATTGATTGATGTGTTTTCTGAATCACTTTCAGTGCACTTATACTATACATAGACTATAGAATAAATTATATTTAATACTGCAAAACTATTAAATTATTATCTCTTTTATAGATGAAAAAACAAAGACTCAGAGGACAAAAAAAATCCCCTTAAGGACTCCCAGTGAATTGATATTGCCCCTATAATTTCAATCATGATTCTAAACCAATTCAAGTTCAGAGAAAGCGAGAGTTTTGCACTAGAAGTTATGCAAATACTTTTAGATGTGTAAGTAAATTTAATATCACATATGTGGACATATATAAGTAGGGGAAACAACATGAAGATCTCAACATACACAGAATCAATTTCAAATGCATGGCATAGCCTATTTTAAAAACTTACTAAACACTTAAAAATTCAATCATTAAAATATAATTTCCCATTTTTTACAGCCCTGTTGACCGTTTCACTTTCTCTTTAAAAAGAAAAAAAAGATTTTTTTTTTATGCATACAAGAACTGGGGTATAGGCCGGAGATGGGCAGGTGAGAGGATTCACCAGAGCCAGAATGGGGAGCAGAATAGGCAGAGGGACTGAAATACACTGCTGAGGGCAGCAGCAGGCAAGATAGGAGAGGTCTTCTGCACCAGGTGGGCCAGCTCCCTGGCAGGGCAGAGAGGGATTGAACTTGTGCTGCAGTGATTGGTGATATCTTGATAGTGCTATGTCTTTAACCCCTGTGCCACCAGGGAGGTCTGACCTTTCCACTTTCCTACTGATTTTAATTGTTTGTATTTTAATTGTACCTGAATGTAAATTGCTTTACATATTGAAAAAGTGGTGAATGAAAGCACAACCACCACCATTCAAACTACTTTAACAACAACAAATTCAGGAAACACTATATTAGAAAATGTTTGATTAGTTTTTATCACAGAAGCTATGTTTATTGCTTAAGCAAACTCAGTTCCTACATACAGTGTCTGATAAGAACATGTCAAGTTTAAGAATATAAACTTAATCCTGTTTTATTACAAGTGTAATCAAGTTAACAAGCAGTATCAGGCATCCCTGGGAATTAGAAGTAGGATTTATTTTTAATTAACTCTTTTGTAAGTTAAAACTTCAACATGTTGTTATGAAAGAGTAAAAGAACTAAATTAAGTATTCTTTATTTAAATCCCAAACTAAAATATATATTATTTTTCCATGAACCTTGTGTGAATAAGATTTTAAATCTTGCAAATAAATGTTCAATAGTAAAATGTTTTTTCTGCTTTTTCTGTACTTTAATATTGAGGAGTTTAATTTATGCATCGCCCTTGTCATAGGTCTTGTTCTAAATGATAGTGTTTAGGGATTTGGAAATGTGTTTCTCTGGTTTGATCTGGTAGAACTTCTCAGTGGCATTTACTTTTTTGATTACTGAACTTGCAACTTATACAGCAGCCTTACTGATTATTTTTTGTTAACTATTACATGTACTATTATACATGTTTATCCTTGTGTCCATGCACTGATTTGGATATTCAGACATATGAGAGGGGACTTAAAAATTAGGGAACTCTTTAATCAAAAACAATTATTTTCCAGTTGAAAAACTTGTTTTATTAGATATTGAAATAACTTGAAGAATTTTAAATACTTAAATACCTATATTATAAACACATACTTCTCTTTCCTAAATTAGATTTTTTGCTTAGATTTTGATCCACAGTAATAATCAATATGATCAGTTGTAAGCAATACCTCAGCATAGAGTTTTGCTGTTAGTATTTGATGCTTGTGCAACAAAAACCGTTAAATAGGTCTATCCTGGCTTTACTGCAGGAAGACTTTGTACTATGTTGAACTCTATATTGGAAATTTTCCTACTTTGTCTCCAGAACATTAGTCAGTCTAATATACCAAAATAATATCACATTTCATTAAATGACAGCTCTATTTTCTATACTTAGGTAAAAATTACTTAGGTAAAAAGTACTTATGTCACTCATAACCCATCTTTAACACTTACATACCACTTTTAATGCATTAGCAAGATACATGGGCTCAATAGCTGATCCCCCAATCTATCATCACCTTCATTTCTATTATTTTGATTCTAGCCACCTTCATATCTTATCTGAATAATTGCAATAGCTCCCTAGCAGATTTTCTTGATTCTGCCTTGGCTACTTTTGCATTATTCTCAGCCTTCCAAATAGCTTCTTACTTCACTTAGAGTAAAATCCAGTCTTACAATATCTTTTAATGTTCTCTGTGGTCTGATGCAGTTACCTACTTTCTGAACTTACTTGTACTAATCTCTCCTTCCTCATTCTGTTTCACCTCTGTTGAACTCCTTGATATGACTGTAACATTCTAGTTGTGGTTATCCCTCAGATCCTTCGAACATGCTATTCCCTCTGCTGAAATACTCTTCCCCATGGAGATCCATGACCATATCTCTTTTATCTCTTCATATTCACTCAAATTAGAATCCTCTGGTGATCGCTCCAAATAAAACTGCAGAACCAGTCAACCAACACAAAATAACATCTCCAAGTTTCCCTATCTGTTTTACTTTTCTTCTTAGTTCTCATTACTACCTGTCATACTATTTATCTAGCTTGCTTTCTCTCTACTCAATGAGAATGCAAATTCTGTAACAGTAAGGACTTTTTTTTTTCATTGCCATATGCTGAGTGCTTTGAACAGTGCTTGAAACCTACTAGGTCATCAAGCAATTATTTTTGAAGAAATAATGAATTTTTTTCAAGAAGGTAGTTCACAGTGATAGCAAAGATATGGGTGTCATTGCACACTTGTTTTATATAAAATCAAAAGTGCTTCAGTAAAGTGATTTTAGATATTAGAAGGGGAATTTGACATATGCAAGATATTTTATTTTCTTTTAAAGATTTATTTACTTATGCATACAAAAGCTGGGTTACATAGGCCATAGTAGCAGGAGGTGAAGATTCACCAGAGGCAGAGTGAGGAGCAGAAAAGGCAGATCAACTGAAATACACTACTGAGGGGAGCAGCTGGTGAAGCAGGAGAGGTCTGCTGCACCATGTGGGTCCCCTCTCTGGTCGGGGATGGAACTCACGCTGCTGTGTCGCGGATGCTCCACAGTGCAGCGCTCAACCCGCTGCATCACCAGGGGAGCCCTGCAAGATATTTTAAAACATGTTTATTCTTTAGGGCCAGTTAAATTGGGAATGATTTTGAATTCAAATTATTTATGTATCTAAGTATCAGAAGGAACAACTACAGGTCGTTGAAGTCTTATGGAAAAAAAAAAAAAGCACATCTAAATGACTAACATAAAACAATAAAGAAACAAGAAGAAAGAGGTATGCTACCTGAAAATATAAATTAGCAGCAAAACAAATTCCATGCTCTCTGGCAAATCACTGATATTTTCTGGGTCAAATCTTTTGACATTTTTAAAGTGAATATGTTGAAATAGATTACTTCTTAAACCCCTTATAGCTCAAAGATCTTTCAATAATATATCAATACATGGGCTATAAAATTTGTTCTTTTTTTAAAGTATATACATACACAGTCAGAAAATGATAACCCATTCCACATTATCAAAAATATATTTACTGAATTTCTGTTGTGCAGGAACTGAAAATCATGAAGAAATCTATAAAGTCATTATCTGACTTCACTGACTGTAATTTTGACTAAGAAGATGAACCAGTATTGAAAAAGCACTTCATAAAATTGATTGTATGATGATTATGTGTAGTGCTGTGGGACTCTCATCAGGAAGACCTAACTGCATTGTGAGGGTCAGTGAATACTTTCTGTAATGAAATGTTTCACCACAGTGAAACTAACCAGCCAAAGAAGATGAGACAGCTTTGAAAAGGAGAGCATATTAAAGAATTTTTGGTGAAGAGATAAGATTCAGTATAATAGGGAACTCAGAGAGCAAAATGGAGACTCCAGATGAAGTTGATAAACTATAGTAGGCTGAGATATTGGAAGGTCTGGAATATCATGTTCTATTTTGTTGGTTTTCACTTTTACATAAATCATTAGGAAGCCATTGAAGGGTTTTAAATAGAAATACAGTTTTTTAGTTTAGAAAGACAGTAGGGCTGCATCTTGGAGAATGAGTTAAGGAGGAGCAAGATTAGGTGTAAAGTAACTATCAAACTACCAGAAATTCACATACAAGACATTGGTAGCTGGAGCAGTACACTGGGAATGGAGAGATACAGCCCAATTGAGGATTTTTTAGGATATTAGAATGAAGGTGGGATAGCTCATCTTGTGATAAGATGATGTTTTGTTTTGTTTTATTTTGAACTTTAATAAGATTAATATTGATTGTAAGTAGAAAATGGGATTACCTAACAGTTTGATACACTAATCAGAAGCATAAAAAATGTCATATTAAGAAATAGATTTGCAGTAACTAAACGCATGCATGGTAATTGAAGGCATGAGAGGAAATGTAATCAGTCACAGGACAGTGGCAGAGCAAGAATGGAGAAGAGTCCCACCAAGAGATCCCTGAAGAATACTATGAGATGAGTAGCATAGAAGGAGCTGGCAAAAAAGGAAGGAAGAGGTGACAGTATAAGCGATAAAAATTTATAATTTATAAATTATATATTATAAGTTATTCTTAATAATATAAATTAGTTTTAATAATTTATTAAAAATGTAGAATGTCATTGCATAGCTAAGCGAATAAGTACTGAGAAGTTGCCTTTGGGTTTAACTGTGTAGATATCTGGAGTGACCATAGTGCATATAGAGTTTGATGGAGGTGGGAATGAGTTGGCAGTGTAGTTTATATATAAAGGAATGAGAAAATGAAAATAGTAACTTTGCATTAATTCAGTTGCAGGAAATGTTACACAAAAGGCAGAATGGAAATAAAGGATAATGTTATATGTTTTGATTTGCTTCTTAAAATTGAACATATTTAAAGCTTGATTGGAACTGGCCAGAAATTAAGTGTAGAGGAATGATTAAATTTTATAGGCTTAGATCACCAAGAAAGCAGGGATGGAATCCAGAAAAGAAGAAAACTGACTTGAAGTGAAAAACCTGGTTTCATCTAAAGCAAGAAGATGAAAGGAACCTAGACTAGAAAATAACTATAAAAAGTAGAGACATTTGCTAATCTCAGTTTTATATGGGTGACCAAAGGCTTAACTGGTCTGCAAGATAAAAGATGTGACACTTGGCTTTGTTTACATTTCAGGAGTTGCTCAAGTGCGTGAAAGCACATTCTTGCTCTGGCTCTGGGTCTCTTGCTCTCTCCCTCTTCATTCTCTTCCTCTCTCTCACACAGAAACACAATACCACTCACTTATACAGTTATTGTTTGTTCAGTAGAGACAGAGTCCATTGAGCCTGTAAAGGAATTTGAAATGGAATGCAGTTAGTCTTAAGTTATTTCACTTAGTCTTAAGTTATTTGAACAACATTAGGTCCATAACATGATTCCAATATACATTGTTGACTGTGGATTATGTGAAGTTTTCTTTGCCAATTCTTTGGTCAATTACTTATCCTCAATGAATGCATTCATAACACTAATAATATATCAATACCTACTGATCAAGGCAATTTCTTCACAGAATGATGATCTATATAGAGGAAAAGAATGTGACTAATTGCCTCAGTTGTACACCTTGTTTATTTGGTAGACACTTGAATGAATGTACTTCTGGCTGGATTGTGTCCCTGCAACACAATCTTTACATTTTCTTAATTTATTTGTTTTTGTTTCTTTTGCTTTCTTTTTTTTTAAGATTTATTTATTTATGCATACAAGCACTGGGGTACAGGCCAGAGGTGTGGGGGTGGGGGGTGAGAGGATTCACCACAGAGAGCAGGGAGCAGAACAGGCAGATCAACAGAAGTACACTGCTGAGGGGAGCAGCAGGCATAGCAGGAGAGGTCTGCCACGCCATGTGGGTCCCCCACCCTGGCTGGCAGCAGGGATCGAACTCGTGCTGCAGTGGCTGCGGTCTGTTTCATAGTGCATTGCTTAACCCACTGTGCCACCAGGGAGTCCCTCTTTTGCTTTCTTTTCTTGGTTTAGTCCCCTTAGAATTTCATCCATCAGTTTGCCTGTGCACCATCACAATAGTCCCTTGTTCTCCTCCCGTCCCTGCCCTGATCCCAATCCTTACCTCTCCCTCCTTAACTTATAGTTGTCTGTTTATTTTTGTTTTGTTTAGTTGTTGTTTTGTTGTTGATGATGTTATTATTTTTCTTTTCTTGATACCCTATATTCCTCCTGTAAGTGAGACCATCCAGTATTTTTCTCTTTCCTTCTGAATTATTTCACTGAGCATAATCCCTTCAAACTCCATCCATATTTCTGTGAATGGATCTAGGTTATCTTTTTGGATTGATGAATAATATTCCATTGTGTACATATACCACATCTTCTTGATCCACTTAACTATTTTGGACATTTGGGTTGATTCCAAGTCTTACCTATTATAAATAATGCTGCAATAAAATAGGGGTGCATGCATTCATTTAAATTAATGTTTTTGTGTCCTTGGGGTAAATCTTTAGGCATGGGATTGCTGGGTCATATAGTAATTCCATTTTTAGTAGACTGAGGAACTTCTATACAGCTTTCCATAGAGATTGGAAAAGTGTGCTTTCTCACCAGTAGTATAGGAAGGTTCCTTTTTTACCACTTTCTCACAAACATGTATAGTTGCTAGTTTTTTTAATATGTGCCATTTACTGGTGTAAGGTGCAATCTTACGGTGGTTTTAATTTGCATTTCCCTGATTATGAGGGATATTGAACATTTCTTCATATGCCTGTTGGCCATTTGTATTTCCTCTTTGGAGAAGTGTCTTTAGTTTTTCTGCCCATTTTTTGACTGGATTGTTTACTTTTTTTTTTCTTGAGTCATGTGAGTTCTTTGTGAACTTTGTTATTTGTCATATATAAGTTGTATGGAGTGCAAAATTCTTTTCCCAGTCAGTGGGGTATCTCTTTGTTTTGAGTAATGTCTTTTTTGCTGTACAGAAGCTCTTCAATTTTAAGTAGTCCCAATTGTTTATCTTCTCCTTCATTATCTTTGCTTTAGGTGATATATACTTAAAGATGTTAGAGATTTATATCATGTAGTGTTTTACCTATATTTTCTTCTATATACTTTATAGTTTCAGGTCTTATGTCTAGGTCTTTGATCCATTTTGAGTTGTTTTTTGTGAATGATAAAAGGTAGTATTCTAGCTTCATTCTTTATGTGTAACACAACACACTCTTTAAATTATTCATTCAAAACTGTAGAATCTGCCAGTACTTAAACTGCAGATATTTTAATACATCACTATAAAATGAAAGATTATCAGAGTAGACATAATAAATGAAATAGACATTGGTCCATTTATATATATATTCATATTTATGTATCTATATTAATGTCATCTAGGCAAGTTTGTTGGAAGGAAAAACTTTTAAATATATAAAGTTGTTCAGAGTTTTCCCATGACAAAACAAAACCTGTGCTGGGTAGCATGCAAATGGTGTTGCACAAACATGAGTTGCTAATCATTGCATAATTTTGCATTTGTTAAACTGTATGTCAAAGACAATTAGAGTGCTCTTAGTGAAGGTACAGAATATGCTTGGCAAACTTTTATTTAAACTCTAATTCAACATACATTTCCTCTTATGTAAATTGCTTCCATAATAATTGCAGATATAGTTGACAATTCATAGAGAATAAGGTCTTCAAAAGGATAGTTGTCTTAAAATTCATAAAGATAAATTTGGGGTCTTGTTGGGTGCAAAATGGACAGAGATCCTAGAAGATATTATCCAGATGGAATTATGTAAACCCTTCACACACACAAAAAAAATCGTAGGAACCTTATGAAGATGTGTATCTGGAGCCATAATTACTAAAATATTGATTAAATATATGGAAGTTCAGGGCAAAAAGAAAACCAACAAATAATACTTTAAGTATACTTTTTTGGTTTTCATTTGTAATCAAAATAAAGATAAGAGTCAGACAGATGGATGTAGAAATAACAGCTTTTTGAATCAGGGGAAATATGGCCACAGTGGGCTCCCTAGTAAATTTCTGTGGATCTTGACAGACACTTTCTCCTAGTAACACTCATAGCAAGACAGTGGGTAAACTTCTCCTTAGAAACAGGTCAATTAACAAACAGGTCTTAATTTGCCATCCTACTGCAAATCTTGTCCCAGAAAAGAAGAGAAAAGGGTTGTCTCAGCTTTGTGTTTTCTCTTAAAATCAGCCCTTCCTTCCCCAGAAGAGTAAATCAAGGAGGAAGCAGCGATAACAGTGCTGAGAAGTGGCTTCCATAACACGAGTAGGGAGGAAGTTCCTTAGGAACACAAGAAACAAAGATGGCTTAAAGGAAAGTCCTGGTGAATGTGGATGTTTAAAGGACAGACAAGAATATAGGCCCTACTATGAGGCCACCTTAGCCACAATAGAAACACCTTGTTGTGGTTTTCATACTCTTCCTGCAGTCAGATCTTTTGGATCAAGTCAAATTTGGGCCTCAGTATCTTAAGACTATGAGCTCTAAACTTGTAAGTGATTGGTGTTTAATAAAGGTTTTCTCCTCTTTCTCTTTCATTTATAAGATAAATTATGGGCAGATGGTGGTCATGGAGAAATGTGCTGTGTTTGTAGGGAAGAGATTTGAAATGTTTGTGATAGGACTAGTAGTATGTCAGGTGACAAAAATGATTTCATGAAAGGTCTTCATTGATATGTTTTTTTGTTTTATTTTTTAAGATTTATTTTATCTATGTATATAAGAACTGGGGTGGAGTCTGGAGCTGTGGGGGATGAGAGGATTCACCAGAGACAGAGTGGGGAGCAGAACAGGTGCATCTACTGAAATACACTGCTGAGGGGAGCAGCGGGCAGGAAAGGTCTGCACCATGTGGTTCACTCCCCTGGCCTGGGATAAAAATTATGCCTCAGTGACTGGTGGTAGCTTGATAGCACCGAAACTTTAACCCCTGTGCCACCAGGGAAGCCACATTTTTTTTTTTTTGTTTTGTTTTCTAGATTTTGTGTTTTAACATTTGTATTATATTATGATTTTTCATTATTATAGGAACAATATGATGAGAAAGTATTCTCAGAAAGGCAAATAGGGCAGCCACATATATAAAATCAATTGGAATGTGGAAAAAATATGGACATTGTATTTGAGTTCTACAGAGAAACAGAACCAATAGATTATATCAAATGAGAGATATGTACTCAGTATTATGGAAACTGAGAATTCCCATGATATTCCATCTGAAATCTAAACACCCAGAAATGGGGTAGTATAAAAACAGACAGACAAAAAGGGAATAAATCTTTCTTCCTTGCTCTTTGCCCTTCAGGCCCTCAAGAAATGAATAGTGATCACCATATTGTAGAGGGCAATTAACTTTAAATCAAATCCACCTATGCAAACGCTAATTACATATGAAATAGTCTCACAGACACCCAGAAGTATTGTTTAACCATGGCATCCATATGCCCAGTCAAGTTGATACATAAAATTAACTATCAGGGTTATAAAAAACAGTTTGGAGAATATTATACAGTCATAATATCAGCTTAAAAATGATTGGTGACAATAAAAAAAAAGAATGAAATAACATGAATTCATACAATGAATTAGAAGATACCTACCAAATAGCCTATTAGGTCCTGTAATTATTTGTTGAAGGAGTTATAGAAATGTTTGTAGTTGAATTCTAAGGATCTCAAAGACTAGAAACCAGAGACTCAGAGTCAGAAGCAGCGAAGCAGGGACACTAGCTTAATGGGCCCTGTAGGGGCCACAGAGCAGCATTAATTGCCTCAGATTTGTCCCCCTTAGCATTCTATATATTCACATTACCCACCTTGAAATTCTGTGTTGCAATTTCCTGTTAACTTCTACTTCATAATTATCATCTACTATGTACTGAATGGCGATAGTAATTTGACGTGGACCTTCTCATTTGGAAGGGTTTCACACTCCCCAGAGAAGAGGAAAGATATTTCAGGAAAAGTGAACTGCATGAGTAAATCCCTCTCTGTGGAAGAGTATGCTCTGTTGTAGTAGAACAACAATTTTAGGAAGCAATTGGAACGGTATGAGGTGTGGCTAGAAAGAGAGGTAAAGTCAAATCAAAGTCCCTTTAACAATGCTATGCAAGGGGTCCATCAGGCTGACAGATGTAAGCCTCTAGGATCCTCACTGACAATTTTGAAAAACAGTTTCCCTATTTTCTGGAAGCCTAGTAACTCCATCACAACTTCTCTAAGGTGCATGGATTTTTCCTAGTTTTTTCATTTCTCACTTTAATGAAAATGTTCTCTTTATATGTTTTTGCAGAACAAAGAGAAATTAGATTTACATTTACTATTAACGAAGTGGGTTTCATGTTACAAAGTATCCATCAACTATTATTTTTCATCCCTTTGAAAATTTAATGGCTGAGAAAGAACAGACCCTATAGAGAGTGCTTTGTGCCTTTTTATGGCCAGAAAAATAAAATCAGAAAGGTAGTCCTAGGATCCTGTAGGAATCTAAATCCAAGTATCTTTGATTCAGATATCACTGTAGCTCAGGTAAGGAGCAAAACAGGGCTTGTTTTGTTTCTACTAAGTGGCACATTCTCTTTCAAACAAAAGACCATAATGTAATAATAATTATGATGTAATAATTATCAAATCAAAATTCTATTGCTCTAAGAGGCAGAGGGGAGAGTTTCTAATTTTTCACAAATGAGGCTCCATTCAATATAAGAAGGAGATACTGTGCTTCAAAAGAAAATAATCTGATTTTTTTCCATGCAATTTACTTTGTATAACTTCAGTATGATTATCCTTTTACTTCATACAGGCTTTTCTTGAATAATGCATATATTCAATTATTGACCTAACTTTTATTGACTTGGAAAAGTCAAGTTATCTTCCTAATTCTCCCTTGCTATGAAAACTAAGAGAACTGTAGGAACAAGGCATGTCTAGTTTAATGTGAGGGGAAATGGTAGTAGTGTGCTCACCTGAATCTTCTTCATGTGGTTATTCCTGGATTGGCTCAGCTAACCTGAATATGCATCTTGAATAAGCTGAGATGTGGGAAAGGACCATCGAAGGGAGAGAATAATTATGAAAAGTACTCTGTGTATACTATTTTCTGGTAAAGTAGTGAAATGATATCTGTTAACTCTAAATAGTCCCTTGACTAGATTATAGTTCTAGACAGTCTTTTTTTAAACCTGTGACACTTTTCAACTAAGAATATACTTTTTTGTATTTGCTAAAAGTAAAGGGGTTAGGGGAGAAAGTGAAAATGTTTTAATTACAATTATCATTGTGTTTTGATAGATGAAGAGTCAGGATCCTTTGCTTATGAAAATATGGATTTTTTTATTTTAACTCAATCAAAAGAACTTCTAATAAGTGCCTGTTCATTCTGTGTAAAGTGGAAGGTAAAAAAATGCCCTTCTTATAGGGTTAATATAAGGATATAGTTGAGAAAGTACATAGTAAGTACTATGAATGTTGTCTGGCACAGAGCACATACTTTAAAATATTGTACTATTTTATTAACACAATTAGAGAGTTCAGTGCTGCAAGATTTCTTACACCAGTGGTTTCTAATCTCTTACTGTGACTATCATTAAGAAATACTTTCAAACTAACACCATATAAATACACACACACACAAATATACATTAAGATTTTCAACAATTTTCAACAGTGAAAACCCTTGATATATAAATCATGTACTCTGATATTTTCTTCCTTCTTTGCCTTTCACTGTTGTCCTATTCCCTTGTTTTAGAAACAGGATTGGCATTCCAGTTATAAGATAGTAAGTGCTGAGGATACAGACAGCATGGTGACTAAAGTTATAGAATCAAAAAAGGGCTGGTCTTGATTCATTCACTGGTGGTCACCAGGCATTTGAAAAAAAAAAATTAAAATACTGTATTACTAACATTGTTTTTTATAACATTTGAATCATATTAATAGTTCAGGACCCAGTAATAATTAAAAACTTGAAATTACAAGGAAATCACTGGCTTCATTTTACCTGTTGAATTTGCAGTTTTTTCACTAAACTGAGAATTGAATGTTGGACCTCTATAATGTAGGTGAAAGTACAATTATTTTCTCAGTATTAAAAAAAAAGTTAGAATTTCCCATAAATAATAAATACTTCAAAATGCTTTCTGACATACATAATAATAAGCTTTTGTTAATTTAAGAAATTTTAAGTTGAACTATTTGTTTCCTAATATTTTAACTATATCTACTTAGACCTACGTGAGTAATCTTCTAAAAATACAGGGTGACAGTAAATTTAGACCTTGTTTTCTGATGAGCATGGGTGAGCAAGAAGTCTTTTTTATGACTGAGACCAGAAATTAGTTCATTTTCTTTTGAATGGTAATCACCACTGTAATATGACATGTCTTAGCCAAACTGTAAGGTCTTTTGGAGATGATATAATTATAACCATAAACCTGAACTTTGGAAATTGTGGTCATCTTTTTATTCTTTTATACCTATTTATTAGTTTCTCCTAATCCAGCTCCCCTATGAGGAAGGTGAAGGAAACACAGAATGTTATAATCTCAGGAGTTGACCTTCACTTGACTGGTAACTGGTTCAGTTGCAAAGTGCTATGCGTAACTTAATTTATGAGCTTTGGAGTTGTGTATTAAGGCATTCTGTGTTTGGAAAAGTTAATATTATTTCTTCCTTCAAGCATTCTTTACATAGGCATATACACTCAAAGATGAAAAATTGATCAGAAGCAAGTAGAAATATAATGCTGGGGAATTTCAAAGGAGGAAAAAATTTGACACTTATTCCTAAGCTTAAAATTCAAGTTAAAAAGAACTTGTTTTATGGAGGCTTTAGGATTACTGGCGATGTATAAACTATGCCCGTTGCCTTCACTTATATTATAACTTGTTAGGAAATTGATGATTTCTACCTGGTGGGTAAAGTTTTGTTCAGCCATGTACCATTTGTTAACCGTTACTTGGATGTAAGATCTGATGAGAGGATTAAGTACAAATGCTTGCAAATAAACTAATGCAGAGTCTAAGATTGAGGCAACAAATCTGAGGCCCTTCTGGGACCACTGGACATCAAGTTCATCTGTGTCATGGATACCTAAGCTCTGGCCAATAGCTGAGCCCATAGGAAATAAAAATAACTAGTGATATTTGGGGGCAAGGTGAATACCTAAAGTCTAGTACCTAGATTAATGATTGTATTTGTGCTATATCAAAATGTTGACCTTTCCAGAGGTAAATGATTTTAGTAAAGGTTAGGTGCCTCTTTATGATCTGTAAACTCCAAAGCAAAATGACATTTGTGTGATGAGATGGAAAAGTTGTCTGTTCCATTCTCTGGTTTATGTTGCATATTTATGGTTTACAAGCCCAAGCAAAAACCAATAAAGAATAATCTCTAGCTACACTGTGGACTGTCATATTAGTATTTAATACATAGGATCAGACTTTCACCCAGTAACATAGGATAGTAAATGCACTTGCCATTTTTCATGATGCCATCATCATTTTCTTTGGGGAAATTCAAAGTTTATACCAGTGATCAGCCCCAAAGTAATCCACAAACATACCGAAGACACAACTTCTATAATTTTTCCATCCTTATTTATGTGGTTTATGTATGAGGTTTTCCTTTTAGCATATTTTTCCATGTGGTGAATTCTTAGCTGGGAAGGCAGTTTCAGCTGAGTATTTTTGGTTTTTGTTCTAGCTGGAGAGTATAAAAACAGAACATTTCTTATGACAAAAATAAAAATCCAATTAAAGCAAGAAACCCCCTAAAATATAGTCTTGAGGCTTTCATTGATATGGATCTAAAGATGGTAAGAAAACAGTTCTTATCTCTAGGAGGATATTCACATACCTATTGGCCTATAACTATATTTCTCTTGTTCAAGATGGTTATTTACAGGAAGAGAGTGACGTACAACTGAAGTGTTGTCATTGGAGTCACAAACATCTCTCAGTTCTCATTGGCTTATAATTAGCTAGCAGTGTTTTTGTTCTTAAGAAAAATTATCACATTTAGTATCTATACTGTACCATTATATAACTTCAGATGAATTATTTGACTTAGTTTAAAAAAATAGCAGTCTTATGTGGTAGCTATCATAAATAATACTCAGTTTCCTGATGAGAAAATTGGAAGTTAGAGCATGGAAGTATGAATTTATATATATAATGAAAATGAAACACAGGAAGAGAAATTTCAGTAGGTTTATAAGCAAATAAACATCATGGTTAAAAATGAAGCAGTGTTTCAGAAACTTCATTTGGTCACAGAATGCCACACTCACCCAGGGAGATCAACACAACTCATTGGTAAATTCCAGACTTGAATTTGGGCTATATGACTGAAGGGTAAACACTTTGTACTCTTTTACAAATTGCTTCATTTACAGCACATTAAAGAAGAGGAAAAAACTCATGATTTAAAATGTATAAGGTACAAAATTATGAAAAGTTCCTAACCTCTGTGTTTAAGTATGCACACAGTCGCTAATCTGTTTGACTTCTATTCCTCAGCTTTCCAAAACTTTTAAGCAGAATTTAAAAGTGTAAAAGAAGACTTGTACTGGGAATAGTCCTAAAACTTTTCTACAAAGAAAGTTAACTTTAGATTTGGTTTGATAAATTAAAGCTACTTAATAGACACATTATTTAGCAGATACATCTCAAGATGATTATATATATATATATCTGTGTGTACATATATGATCTTGTTTGTTCTTTTTAAACTACTCAACCAATTTTGACAAATTAGGTAACAAACACAATTTTCATTTTACTAGCGATTATGAGACAATTGGATCCCAAAACATACATTCAACTTTATGTTGTCTTCTATGCCCATTTGGATATGATCTGCAGTGTTCCCTGATCATCTAGAGCAGGTGATTGTCTATAAATAGAACCATATAACAAGTAGAAATTTAAAAATACAGAACTATGTTTTGATTTCTTGGGTGAGATTTTAAAGCATTTATCCTTTTCAGAGGATCCTGCAAACTTGATCAGCCATACTTTGCTTGAAATAGGTCAGTACACAGAGTCTATCAACACGAGAACTCAAGTAGTGCTTTTTAAATTCTGCATGCAAGAATTTATCAGGGGTATTTACATTGGGTGTTATGACTTCCCTCTAATAATTCTATGATTTTCAGCTTAAATTTTTTTGCTGCATGCTTTTGTAGATGAAGACTTAGATTAACCATTGTTGAATTTTGTCTTTGAGATTTAACCTCCATGAGTGGATGGCACAGAATCAGAGTTACTGGAATTTAATTTGGACCCATCAAATAGTGTGGAAAATAAATGAGGCTTAGGAAATGCATATATATTAATTATAAAAAGTTACTGAGCAATACTTTTATGAAATATATTGAAATGAGTCTTATATACTGGTTAGCTAACAAGGCATGTTCTGTGGTTCGCAAATATTAGTTAGCATCCCTTGGAATTTGTTAAAGTACAGATTCTTGGGCCTCACCTCAAAGTTATAGAATCAAAACTCTTGGGCTAGGGCCACCCAATTTATGTTCTAAAAAGCTTCCATGGGATTCTGATATGCTAAAGGTAAATCTAGCACTTCAATGCATATATGACCTTTAAGTTTTCAAAATAGTACTTTTTTTGATTAAGATTTTGAATACTATCAAATTATAAAATTAAACTTGTACTGAAAATTCTCCAGTACATTGTCAGTAAAGAAGTTTTTAGATAGCATATAAATCTCATCTGTGCCTTCTTTATAGCGTTAGTAGTTGGTATGCCTGGCTGAATAAAGGTGTGTCCAAGAAAGGAGTCATATTTGCCCTGATCTATTCAGAAGGCTGAATATCTTCATCTTTATCTCTTAAGGAAAGTAATAGATGTTAGTAGCAGGAAATAAACATTTATTGACACATAAACTTGCTATGCTTTCTGTGCCTTTCAATTCATGATTTATCTAATGTATCGTAACCTTCTTTACCTGTTGATAAAAAGGACAATTTTCTGTATCCTCCAAATACTGGTTCCTTCCAGGTATTTAGTATGCCATAATAAAAGTTAGTCAACTTCAAATCTATCTGTCTAAGCTGATTCTACTTAAAAAAATATTAAAATTGGTAATGGAAGATGGGTAGAGAAAAGACTCCTAATCCCTTCCATCCTGGTTCTAAGTTATGTCCATAGACAAATCTGAATCATAAATGATTTGGCTCACCATAACTCATTTACCCAGCTAAATCATGAGATTGAAATGTCAGAAAGCACTTCAACCCTGACACTCAGGTGGTGTGTAAATCATGCCAGTTTATTTTTATGATCTCCTGGTGATATGATCATAGTAGGGTATTTGTGGGTATAAATCTCTATGGTTAATAGAATTGATTATTTAAGAGGTATTCATTGGATGCCCACATTGTACAGTGTGCTAAGGGGAATATAAAGGTTAATTTCACATAGAACCTTTGGAGTTTGCATAGAGGGACTACAGTAATACAGGGACTAAGTTATATGAACAAATTATTCAACAGCAGCCACACAGCCTCTTCATAGACTAGCTTAGCTTGTACTAGTGATTCCTATGACATCATGGGTTAGATCTTATTTTTCTTTTTCCAGACTTTAACAGCGAATTTAGTATATAGTAAGTTCAAAATAAATCAAGGTTATCTAGTTTCTTCCTTTTCTTCATTTTTCTCATAATAATTTTCTAAATCAATTATCTGTCATCGATAATATATTAGATTTTCACTATTTCCTGTGTGTATATGCATTATTTTCCAACTTACAATGTCTAGACATCTGGTAGTCATGTTGAATGATAGTCATAATACCTCAACCCCTTAAGGATTTAGACTTAGTTGATCCACAACAACTCTGTTAATGATTGTGGAAGTAATATATTAGACCACAGTACAGGAGACAACACATTGCCATCTGAGTTGTCCAAAACTTTTGAATTCAGAGAAGGCAGAAACCCCTGGGCTATAGAAGAGGAATGTAATGGCACAACAATTCAGAATTCAGGTAGAATTTAAAGATAATCTACTTGAAAGTCTCAGTGTTACAGCTGAGAAGACCTAGTTACTGAAAGATTAAGTGATTTTATTTTTAAGGTCATAGGTTTTATGATGATTTGTATTTTGTTCTTTGGATTCTGTTCTTTTGGTTAATTTTACTAGTTCTTTGTGCCAGGTTGTTGTGCTTTTGTGCTGTCAATAGAATGAAGCAGAGCAAAAGACACATATATTTGAAAACAATAATAAATTTTTATTTAACCAAATATGGTGTCTCCTCATTGTTGCTTATCTTTTGAAACTTATAAAACCACTTTCAAGCCTTTGAAAACAAGGAAAATATCCATTTAATTTTTCAAAAACTAAATATGCTTTAATAGGATCTGTAATTGTAAGGTAGCCCTGATTTTTAACAAATATTTCTATATGAGTTACAGGAATAAGTATAAATTTTTAATACTGAATACTAAATTGTAGTATTATCCTTCTATCATCACTGTATTATGTAAAATATATGCTTAACTAGCTTTAGCCCCAGGCTTTGAGTCAGGCACATGGAAGGTTAATAAAGTATTGGGCAGAGATACTGGAATTCGCTTCCAGTTAGTAAGTGGGGTTAAAAGTATATAAAAGGGGGAAATTTTGAGGAACAGGTGAGTGACCCTATATTGCATAACCTGATTCAACTGCGTATTTTCTTAGTCATTTTTTTTGGCACATTTTATTAGGCTCAAGAATTATGAACAAGGAAAGAGATAAACTATGCATATTCAAAATTCTGGCAGTCTGTTAAGAAAAAAATAAGTAGAAAACAATGATATCCTTGTAGAAACTATTTTATTTATATGAGCTTCTTTTACTTTCAAGAATTCTTTGGCCCATGCCAAATGAATTTCAAAGAAATATAAAATAAGCATTGAAGGATGCAGACAAGGAAAGGAGAGTGTATCACATGCTGCCAAAGGCTTTAGCAGATTCCTTTGGGTCTTGCAGCCTCTAGTTTCGATGTGCATTTTATGTTAATTAAAAATAAAAATAAGATTTCTCCACTGCTGGTGAAGATCTTAGTCTCTCTGATGGTTTTGCCTGCCAGGCACACACATCTGCAAGATTTTGCAGAGATTATAATGATAGAACATATTGATTTTAGCTAACAAATGGCAAAAGTCAATTGAGACACTCCTTAATAATAAATGCCCAGAGTTTTCCATAATTCCTAAATACAACAGAATTATATATATATTGGTTCAGCAAGCAGCAGCTACCACATTTGGCATATCAGGCAGGGTGTGGTTGAAACAACTCTTTAAAAAATTAATAGCTCTGTAATTGAAAAGCAACATTCAAAACAGAAGGGTAGGAAACTTACAGAGACAAGCACTGTGATTACCTTCCTACAGTGGTCTATATCACACTGTGATATAGATTCTTGGGCATGAGCTCAAAGAAAAGCAATGGAAGGAATCAGAAATATCAGTGGTGTCAAAACTAGTGATGAGAATTCAGAGGTCTTGTTCAAATTGGTTGCTCTGCATTAGGGACAGAAATTCTATCTCACTCACTAAACTTAGATCAATGCTTAAGTCCTTTTGCAAACTCAGTCTGGTTTTATATTTTAGCCAGTTGCATGATTTGGAGTTTTTTTTAGATTACATTTCAGCCTATCTTTTCTATTCATGTACTGAAAAAAAAAAAGGTGGGGGAGGGGTTGGAATTACATCAATGAGAAACTAATCAGCGAACTGAAAACCCTGAATCAGAGCAGAGAGGATTTCTTGGTATCTGCTGTGTTCAGATAATGACAAGAAGATGACTGATTGCTCTTTTACCAACAAGTCATTGGTCTTTAGGCTCTGATAAATGTATTTTAATGATTTCTTTTAAATTTAGTCTTAATCTGTGAAAAGGTTTAGAACACATTTCCCCTACTTACTTCTACTACCTGCTAAGTAATTGATATTTTTGTTTTTTAAATAGCATCTTTAAAAATTTTTTAGACTGTTTTCAAACCCAATTGATAGAAGTTTTTATAAATAAAAAGGAATCTATATGAACAAGGCAGGAGTGTTGAACTCAAGAGAAACGCACATGTCCTAGGAAATAGAACTAACTTCATGAATAAAAGTCGACTGTGTAGCAGCCAAAATATAAAGGATGTTTTTGCAAATTAATGCAAAAACACTTCCTTCACTTTCTGAAGAATTGTACCCTCTTATGTCTCTGTGTGCTTTCCCACTGTGAATTCAATGTGGAATCCCTGCTTTGAAATAGTTGTTTGTACCTATCCCCAGAAAATTAGCCCTTAATTTTTAAAATATTCACCATGCATTCATATTCTAGAGCATAACATCTAGGGTCACACTTTGTAACTCTAGCTATAACAAACATAGTTATATGTACTCTTTGCAAAGTGGTGCCTTTTGGGCAGCATACTTTGATCTAAATATAGTGTCTGACAATACTATATTTAGATACTATCTCTATGGCATAACAAAATTTTTCAGATAAACTTTCATGAATAAATTTATAACAATTCTGAAACAGTTTGTAAGAGCCAAATCAGTATGGTTTCACAGTGTATTAGAGTATAACCTGAATTACTTGTGTAGCACCAAAATTATAATAAAAGAAATGCTGGTTTTGTTAATTGTGCACATTTACGTGCTGTAACATGTTCTCATTCACTTTATTCAAACAGTCCATATTATGAGCCAGCTGGAAGCCTTACTCTGTGGTAGATGTTCTTAGAGACATTGAATAACAATAATAATAATACTAAGACACAGAAGATGAAGTTTTTGAAAAAGCAAAGATAATTAGATATTTCAGCGATCTGTATTGCTAATCACAAACTAATCACAGAAATTAATTTGTAATGGGTTGTGGTATTCCAAAATCATTTCCTCAGAAAAAAGGAATCGTTCACTCATTAAACAAGGTTAGATGAAATGTACCTAAAATACAACAAATTTTACTATACAACCTAATAGATAAATATGTAAAACATAGAAAAACCCCTGAAACCATCAATCCCTAACTTGAGAGAGTGTATCTATCTCTAGTACTCCCTTTTTTTTGTGGTAGGGATCAAGGAAAGTGGGGATACAGTGCAATTCATAGTTCAGCAGGTGGTAGAAAGGGAAGCAATGCAGAAACCAAAATCCTCTGAAAAGGAAATAGGATTCTTGGAATCAACATGATTCCTAAAGCAAAGTGGACATCACTGGGTCACCTTAAAAGTTGAAGATTTATGTAGACCTGGCTTATCTAAATTTGGAAATACTTTCATATTATTGAAAATTATATAAGACACCTTTTTGAGTTTTGTGTATATTTACTCACCTATATAGATTACATGTTTTTAAGTTTTTTAACTATTTCCGTTACTCTTGTTAAGTAAATATAAATATGATATGGCTTTATATTTTGCTTAGTGCACTATATAGGTCTAAAGAGTCAATTTTCTGGTATTTGATATCATCTCAAATTGTTGGCATGACAAGTTTTTTTTTTTAAATTTTAAAAGGGAAAAACAAATGCTGAATGATTTCACTCATGTGGAACATATAGAGACAAAGCAAATATAGAAACTAACCCTTGGATTCTAACTGCAGAGCTGAGTTTACCAGATGGGGCAGCAAAGGATGGACAGGTCCAGTGGATGGTGGAGGGTGATTAGTACCTTGATGGTGGGCCCCGTGGGACCTGTACTCCTAAAATATACACAGTGATGAAAATCATCAATACTTCAATAAACAAAACAAAATTTATTACATGTTGTAATGCAGCAGTATCTCTAGTCTTAGCCTCTCTGCTTGAGGAATTAATAACTTTCTAAAATCAGTCATAGTAGTTTGAGTATATTTTTTAAGTCATTTAGTTCTGAAATGTCAATTAATGATTAGCATTTCAAATATGGTACAGGCATTAAATTTAGCTTAGGTGAAACACCCACTGACAATATGTTTTTCTTTGGAGCATTATCTTGAATGAAATTTTACTTTTGGTACCACATAGTTCCTAAAGCATCATATAACTTAGCAAATTATGCCCCAGAGGTCTGAGAAACTAGAGAGGAATGACTCCTCAACCATTTCATAGCAATAAATAGATGGTATCTACGAGAAGAATGGAAGGAGAGGAAATATCTCCTTACATTCATATATAATTCAGGTTAGCCTCACATTATGAATGCTACTCTGTGGACTAGAACTGATAGAAATGTTTCAAGATGTTCCAAAGGAAAAACAAAGTGCCTTTATGAAGCCCTATTATAGCTACTGGTAAACACTGGACACTAGAAGGAGGTGGGTAAGGCTCAGAAGATATGTGGAAACCCCACTAGCTAGTAGAGAAAACTTGTCTATCGACTTCAATAGAATAAAGAATACTCATGATAGCAATAATAGTATTAGTAATAATAAAATAATAGCATTTTTATTGAAGTTTAACAAGTACCAAGCCCTATATTACACTATTAAGTACATTACATGTGTCATTAATTCCATTTGATCTTTGCAGCATCTCTGTAAAATAGATGTTATTCCATTTTTTGAGTGAAGAACTGAGTCTTATAGAAAATAACTAACATACCTTATGATACCCATTAATAACATGGTTGCAGAACATTGTTAACTCAAGCAGTGGTGGTCTATGGTCTGCTATGGTGTAAAGTACCAATATCTTGGAACCAAGGAGAATGATATAAACTAAAGTTTATATCTTGGAACTGAGGGGAAGGTTTGACATGAGTTTGGAAAATATTTAAAGTGCTTTTCCTTTTTTGATGCACTGTGTATCTGAAAATTGACCAGAGAAAATGATATGTCTTTCACGATATTTTGTGAATTTATATGTGGATAATGATCATAAATTTATAACAATAACAATTTGGCTGTGAGTAATTCCCCCCTCAACAATTTGGAAAAACTTCAGTGTAGGTATGGACACAGCATACAGTGAAAAGATAAAGGGTATTGGCTGAACCAGTATCTGTTGTGAAAGTTGAGGACACTTTATTGAAGAGAAATAAGTTAAAAGATGAGAAAATCAAAGATTCTAATGAAGTTGGAAAAAAAAAAAACAGTGGGAGAAGTTGGAATAATCCAGTGGAAGGATAGAGATATCATACTGGGAAAGCAAAATTACATAGTTATTATGGATGAGAATTGGTTTTTATTCCTAGAAGAGATTTTGGGGTGATTGTTATATGGGGGTAAAATTCTTTTAAGTGAAAATGGTGGAAGTATAGTTCAATTAACTTAAGCAAAATTTGCAAGGGGATTAAGAGTGAGAAACCTCTAGAAGGGCAGAGGTGCAACCAGTGCCAACCTAGTAATCTATCCAAGGACCTGAGTATACCACTAAGATACCTAATGTTTTCTGTCTCTTTTTCTGCTGCTGCCTCTTGTTCATTAAAGAATTTCAGTGAGGGAGATATTATTCTAAAATAGATACTCCATTAATATTCCCATTACCCAGAAAATTAAGTCATTTCATTTGTTGTGAATGATTTGGGAAGAAGGCATTGGCAATTCCATTAACAGCAAGACTTTTAAGTATACCAAGGTATATTACTATCTACCACTGTTTACCATGTCTTACAATCTTGCAGGTCTTATCTCCTTTCTTGATTTGAAAATGCTAAGGATTTTGATTTTTAGAAAGCCTTATGTTATTAGGAACACTGTGTACCATGATTCATTCCTTTCAGTTTTGCCTTAAAATTTGTTTAAAAGTTCATACAACTGGTTGAAGGTTAAAAAAAAATTCCCCATTTATTTTAAGGAACCCTAATGAGGGTTTCCAATGCTTTGTTCCTCTCAATTAAATATTTGTTCTGTGTATAAAATAGTATAAAGTTTGGTTTATGGTTCAGAGATACTGCTAATTAAGTGATAATCTAATGTATTCTGAAACCTGTTTTGTTTTCAGCTCAAGTCTGTATCTGTTGCCAATTATACCCCGATTAATTCTAGTTTCAGTGTAAGAAATTCTTCTTCCTTCACTGCATTACATGGAGGAGATGCCTTTAACTGAAGCTTTCTCTGATCTTCCAGCTTTCCTCCTCTTTCAAAAACGATAAGCTATATGAAGCATGTTAATTTGCTCAGTGGATTTCAATAGGTCCATTGTCCATCAGAGTCTATTTAATCAGAACATTAGGAAGATATAATAAGTGTATATGAAATTATAGGGAAAGAGAAGTCAGAGTATAGTCAGGCACACATTGTATATTTACTTCTAAAATTTTCTGAACAAAAAATGTTATATGCAACTGTATTTAATACATTATACCAGGCACTATACTGTACACAATTGACATTTTGTAAACATTTAAGAAATACAGATGCCATGTGGTAATGGCAAATATTAATTCCAGAAAACTTAAACTGCTTCTTAATTGTTATTAATGAGAAACATAGTACAGTGATTTGAAAAATCTGTGAATATTGGATCCACATTAACTCAGTTTTAATACTGCTATCACTTAATGGGTATAGTGAAATAGATTATATTTAATGAAATACATTTTATTCTGTAATGGAATCTTTGGTCCCCAGATTTCTTACTGCAGAGTAGAGATAATAAGCATAGGTTTGTTTATGTGTATGATTGTATAAGTTAATTTGAAATCACTTCTCATGGTTTGAATACATACTACAATGTCTGTTATTAAGCACGTAATGTCAATTGGGAAAGGGTTTTCTGATCATTTCAAATACCACTGCCAGGAAGTTTGACTGGTTGTGTGTAAAGGTAAATTGATGCATAGGCCATGTAAAAATTTGATCTTGTCTAGAGAAAGAAACTAGCAAAAAATGGTATGCATACTTTCCCCAGGCAGAACTACTAAGCTTGAAGCATGTTCCAATAAAGTTTTGTTTCATAGAGTTTCTTTTTCAGGGAGTTCCCAGAGGGCTGAGTAAAGATATAATTATAAATTTCTGTTTAAAAATATTAAACAGTTTACACTGAGCTGATGTAGTACTAGAGGCAGAAATAAGTCTGAAGAAGTAAAAGGTGTCAGTGGCCAAAGTATTGATAATAATGATTATAATTAGTAGGTATTGAGCGACCTAAAATGAGGTTGTGTTCTGAGTGTTGTATACACACTATATTTATATATATACAAACTATATTTCATTTTTTCAAAGATCTTATGAGATAGGTACTCATTCTCATTTATAGATGAAGAAACCTAAACATAAAATATTGTTTAATTTGTACAGGCAGAATTTTGAGAGTCCTCCTCCCCCAAATTCCCAGCTCCCAGTAAAGCTTGAATCAAGGATTCCTCTGTCCAGAGACTTTTTTTTAGATTTATTTATTTATGCATACAAGAACAGGGGTATACAGGCTCAAGGTGTGGGAAGTGAGAGGATTCACCAGAGACAGAGTGGAGAGCCGAACAGGCAGATCAACTGAAATACACTGCTGAGGGGAGCAGCGGGCAAGGCAGGAGAGGTCTGCTGTGCCATGTGAGTCCCCTCCCTGGCCCAGGTGGACCTCGCACTGCTGTGCTGTGGATGCTTCACAGTGTGGCTCTCAACCCACTGTGCTACCAGGGAGGCCCGTGTCTAGAGATTTTGAAGAGAATTTTGAAGATAAAACTGCAATTCAGTTGACTATAGAATATATAGAATATGAATATATAGAATATGGAGATTTAGTCAGGCAGAAGTGCCTGACAAAAATCACATGAGTTTTTTTTTATTAGTTATATTTGACATCATTTGTAGTCCCCAGGGGGTACCCACCACCATTTCACCTGTGCACCATCACCTCAGTCCCTTGTGCACCCT
>JAGFMF010011586.1:4577872-4664828 GCA_019455555.1 Galemys pyrenaicus | reverse complement strand
GCTCTCTGTGGTGAATCCTCTCACCCCCCACACCTCTGGCCTGTACCCCAGTGCTTGTATGCATAAATAAATAAATCTTTAAAAAAAAAAAAAAGAAACTGGCCTCACTTTTCATTAAGACTCAGTCTCGAAACCTAAGTCTTCCTAAATTCTTTGCATTATGTCAAATTCTCTATCCAGCAAATACTATATGCACTAAAATTTAACTTAGTATGCTATTATCAAATACCATGGACCTCTTCAGTAGCTTCCAGACCCACTTGGATTAATCAGGCAAGGCCATATTCAACCTATTTTGCACACTGCTATTATGAGTCACTGTAAAATGTGTGTTTTTTTCCTATTATTTCCCTAATTTAAAAAATATCATTGTTTTATCACCATATTCAAGATGAACACCCAAGTATGTAGTTTGCCCTTTTGAAACTGTTTCCATCCATTTTCTATCATTGTTTACAACTAAGTTCTGACTAAACTAGCATTTAGTTTTCCGTATTTATCTGTCAAGTAAGTCCTCTCCCAGCATCCTTTTCCTTCTCATTTGACAGGTTGTAGACTCTTTTAAGTCAGCTAATGCTTTCTGTTCAGGCCATTCTGTTCCATCCAATTCAAGACTGATTAGGTGTTCAGCTTTTCTATAGCATCTATGTATATCACTAGCACTAAATGGAAATCAGTGTCTTTTTTTCTATAATAATAGGTTATTGATAATACAAATGCTATCTTGATACTTTTCTGGAATCTTAGCAATTAGCACTAGGACTGAATCACTTTTGACATTTATTAAATTTTAATTGCACAAGTAAGTCAATAAATACTTCTAGGTTAGATATATTCAGCTGTTCATATATTTCTGAGACTTTGTTGACCTTTCTTTGTATATGCTCTGTTTTGCCACTGTTCTCTTAATGTATATTATTATAAACAAGAAATGAAGAGGAGACAATTCTCTTATGAGAACCCTATAAACTTTAAAGTCAAATATGATATTTCATATAAATGCTACCTTTGTACCATGGGAAATTTACTCTCCTCACTTGGTCTTAGTTTCTTCACCCATGAAATATAAATAATAATAATAATATCTTACTGCAGGATTATTGCTGAGAAATATGATACAGTCTAGGGCCTACCTAGTGGCACCAAGAGGTTAAGCACTGCACTATGAAGCTTCCACAGCCACTGCAGCAAGAGTTTGATCCTGGGCCAGGGAAGTAACCCACATGGCACAGCAGACCTTTCCTTCCTCTCCTACTGCTCCCCTCAGCAGTGTATTTCAGTCGATCTGCCTGTTCTGTTCTCCACTCTGTCTCTGGTGACTCCTCTTACCCCCTTCATCTCTTGCCTGCACCCCAGTTCTTGTGTGCATAAATAAATAAATCTTTTTTTAAAATGATACAGTCTAAGTCAGGAGTCTGGCATATAGTAAATATTCTGTAATAGATTTATCTTCTACAACTCATGACATTATTGCAGTATGTAACAGTTACATCAAGATTTACAGAAGAATGATATAAAATTAGGCCTTTAATTCCTACTCCTTCTATATAAACATATAAATGAATTTATATTTTTAAAAAATGAAGTATAGCAATTTAGTACATTTAGATTAAAAATGTTGGAGTAGAAAGCATATTGCATACTTCAACTCAAATATTGTAGCTATATCCAGAATTACATTGCTCAAACAGAAACCATCTGTCTCTTTTCTGAAACTATAAACTGTATTTAAGAAAACTCAAGGGCAATGTGCTGAACAATCTTCAAGTTATGAAAGCTTCATCACCTCATATTCAATTATTGGGATCAGAGTCAGCTATTGTTTCTGCAAGGCAGCAACTGTTGCTTAAGCCCTTTCATTGGTAGTCTGTCTGAATAGTCTCTCTATTCAGTTTAACTGGAAAACTGTACAATGGAGAGAGAATAGAACTTAATTTTAGTGACTAACTTGGAACAGGCATAAAAATGTACAGTGCTCTCTCTGAATACTGTTTTATAATGGAGACTGGTCCAACTGTAATTTCTGGTGGTCTGAGAAGAGCATAGAGTTGGGCACTTTTTGTCCCAATGATAGAAATGATAGAAACAACAGAAATTATTGGAAATGACATACTAAAATGATGACATTGTAAAAAGTCCACAATGATGGCACTAATGAACTTGAGTCAACTTAGATGGCCAAGAGGCACACAGCAAAATGAAACCATGGGAAATAATGAATGATGAAGAAAGTTGTACTCTAGATCAATAATTAACTAGATTATAGTAATCATATTTCTTAAAGATGACATCATTTAAAAAGGTTGTAACGGTTCTTTGTTAGACCTGTTATGTGGCAAGTTTTATATGTATATCCACAAAATTGAAATATAGTTCTATTTATTGTCTCTGAATTCTCTTAAAGGTGTTTGCTACAAATCTTGACAAGGTTATAGTCTTGAGAGTTCACTGCCTAAAGCTTAAGCACAGAGGCCAATAATCATGATGAATACATTTAATATTTCAACAGCATATTCTCTTGGGAAAATGGTAATAGCTATAGATTACCTTTAGTTGCAAATTACAAGTCAGTGTCTGAGGAAGTGACTCAGACAAAGCCTTAAAGGTGATCTAAAGTGCCATATACTTGATCATAAAATCTGAAGGATTTCAACTTTTGGGATTAAGGTATTGTTGAAAGCATCTCATTTTTAGTAAGATTTAGAGAATCCTTTAATTGTAGAATTCAATATTTATTTTTGAAATTCATATTGAAGTATTAACTCCAGGGTTCATGTTTCACTTCTTTGAGAGAATATTCCTGAAATTGTTCTAGTTTTTAAGGAAAGTTACTATCTTTAAATTGATTCAATCAGTTATTGTTAAACTTTTTCTTATGGAATATAAGGTACTAGGGGAAGAGAGGGTAGAGAGACGGGAGACCAGGTGAACTCTTGCATCCTAATCTCTCCAGACCAGTTCAGCTTCATTCTTATTTGTTATATATATTCAACATCTGCCTAATATTTTATCCTCTGTTACAGAATATTCACCTGCTAAAACAACAGCAGAATTTTAAAAACAGTGACCTCAAATCAAGCTGGCCCATTGTCCCATAAGAGATGATAGAAAACTGCTCTTCAAATAATTCACCCTTCCTTTAGCCATGGAAATTGATAACATTATCCATTTTTTACATAAAGCTTTAGCTTTTTGTTCAGCTATATCAAACCTACTTCAATAAGAAATAAATGAAGCCATTCTATGAGTTCTTAAATATACCCAAATTCTATTACTTCACTGCTTTTCAGATTTCAAATTCTGTAACTATTACTTCTACTCCCGCTTTTATACTCTTAGATTCACAGTCATTCACAACCTCATTTGTCTTTTACTGAACTAGATAGCTTTTACCCATTTCACTCTCTGACCAGCTTTTACCCATTTCACTCTCTGACCAGCCTTTGAAGGTTGCTCTATTTGACACTTGTGACTTCCCCATTCACACAGCAATTTTTGTAATTGGGTTTTGCTAAGATAGAACTGTTGAGTTTCTCTCCTTGCTAATTAATTATTTCTGTAATACTCTGTGTAATTGAAAAATGTTCCATTTTTTAATTTTTTTTTGATCTGCAGGTTACATATTTTATATTGAGAATAGCATGTGCCATGATTTACACTATATCTTTAAGCTTAGGAGAAATATGAATGAAAGACAACAAAACTTTCTAAATCATTCAATGTAAATAATATGAAAAAAGCATGTTTTCTTATTCAAATATTCTCTTTCTGGGTTTTGTGTGTAATGTTACATATATATGGAATTGTACATTGGTGCATCATAAAAAAGTACCAACTTTGGAAAAATTTCAGATGAGATCGGGTGGGTTCAGGATAATATGGCCATAGACTTTGGAAGAATTTCAAGAACAACTATTTAACATAATGGGATACGAACCCTCTTTTTGCCAAGCTTCAGCCTTTATACCAGTTTATTCTCTCATTTTGTTAAGAATGCTTAACAAAACTCAGATCAAGTTAAATACCTCTGTTCTCTTTCATTGCAGTACTATGTCCCTCTCTTTGAGAGTATTTGTTGCTATTGCAATTTTCTGTGCATTTGACTCTGAATATGTGGTGAATGTATGCCTCCTCCTTCTGTGAGTTCTTGAGGTCCAAGAAAGTGATACCTTTCGTTCATCATTGAATGTTCAGTGCTGATTCTTACTCTGTAACTACCAGGTTCAAAAAAGATGTGCTGAGTAAAGATTTAAAAATGCATGAATAGGAATTGTTTCCTTCATTAGAATTACATTCACCTCAAATTTATGAGGCTATGAAAACCTAACATTTTATTGCCATTTTCATCTCAGTTATGTCTTTACCTATCTTTCTTCCAAATACATGATGAAAATGTTACCTTTCTTTCTCTTTCTTTAAAATAGTAAGGACTTGCTTAACAATTCTAAGTCTTCTTTTTTTTTTTAATGTTTATTTATTTATTTATTTATGCATACAAGAGCTGGGGTACAGGCCAGAGTCACGGGAGGTGAGAGGATTCACCAGACAGAGTTGGGAGCAGAACAGGCAGACTGACCGAAACACAGGTGAGGCAGGAGAGATCTGTTGTGCCATGTGGGTCCCCTCCCTGGCTGGCAGCAGGGATCAAACTCGTGCTGCAGTGGCTGCTTTTTGCTTCATAGTGCATTGCTTAACCCATTGTGCCACCAGGGAGGCCCCTATTCTAAGTCTTCTTGACCTCAGCATTATGCTTAAATTTATCATTGACAACCATATAGTTTAAATAATACTTTGTTATTTAGAAATTATTACTACATATTTCAAATGAATCTTAAAATTAACAAAAGAATCCAAGTATCTCACTATATGAACATAATTATATTCAAATCACTTTGTATTTTAAAAGGGCCTATTTAAGCAGGGAGGTTAGAAATTACAGCACAAATAATGTGTTTATTCTGTTGTTTTTTTTTTTAAAAAGCACTCACATAAAGAAATTAATAACCTTTTTCTCCAAGAAGATTTGAGAAAGCATGCGTTTTGGGAAAATGGGATAAATTAGCCTTTAAGTGTTAACTCCCACAAAAGCACTCTTAGTGTGGATCAACATAACTGCCATGGAACAGAATCCTCAAAAGCAAGTTATCCCCAAACTTTATTATTCTCAAATACTGGGACTACTTCCTTAAATAGAAAGAGCTGAAGAGAAAGCATGAACACCATCAGTACGATTTCAAGATAGGAAATAAAATGACAGAGAGCCAGTGGAGTAAATTGTTGCCAATATTCAAACCTAGTTTTCTCATAGTTTGAGAAAAAGGTAAGTAAGCTGTCTTTGTCAAATTGAGGACTTCCCTCATGCCTTCATTCCAATATATTACACTTGCCTAATATCAATCAAATCTTAATTGGAAAAGAAGCAAACACTTTCAAAATATATGACCATATCACACTCACATTAGTTTTCTTGTATATTCGTCAGTCTGATTATTATCTGAACCCTGGTAAGTCAGTTTTTATTCCTTGTAATACCAGATAAATAGATACATAGATGTCCAAGAATTACAGATGAATGTGGACTGTTGTTTGCTTCCCCTTTTAAGACAAATATATGGCCACATCAATATTTAGGTTCATGTTATTTAATATGTATTTACTTGAAGCTAAGTAAGTCCATAATATTCTCCTTGAAATAAAATGAAGTTTAGAGTGGCAGCATATTAGTAACAGCCAAAGTTTTGAATTTATTTCAGACAGATACAAATCTCTAGAGCCTGACTTGGCAGGCATGCTCAGTGATCTTCATCCAAAGCAATCATCTTCTTTTTTTCATTCTAAATGTGTCAAGAGTTTTCTTAATTGGAGTAGGCTCCATACATGAAAAGCTATCTTCACTCCATTTAGTATTGATTTCTAAAGGTTCCACCTCTTGTATTTTTCAAAACCATGGGTTAACCTTCTAGCCTGCAGGAGAATTGCACCTGGGAATGGCATTTCCATTTTCTAAAGTAACATGGCCATAGAAGCAGAGCTAAAATGTTCATGACATTAACCTATGACTTATAAGAGGATAACATCATTTACTTGGTTTGATAAAAGAAAAAAAAAACAACATGTGCTTTATTTTCAGTTGATGAAAAAGAACATGAATGGATTCTGCCTTTCAAAATGATCCTCAAAACAATTTCTCAATAGGAGATGACAAAGCCAAGGTCATAGAAGTCATACCCACTCTCTACACTGTCAGTTGTTCAGAGTCGTAACCCTGTTCCAGTAAAAGTTGCTTCTTTATTTCAATCAAATTAGGGAAAATGACAGTTAGATGAAAAGCCTTTTATTGTACCTTGTGATATTGAAGGCAGTCATTGAACCAGCAAGTGCTTTGACCTGACATAATAGTTATCATTTTAGCAGCTTTAACCAATTTGATCATAATTACTGGGCAGATAGTGTGGCAAATAAAGGATTTCTCAGCACAGATTTTGTAGCTTAATTTCTTACGACATAACGTTATCATGACCAGAGCTTGTGTTATCTTATGTGAAATGTTTATTCTATATTGTACAGAAATTCTTATCCACATTTGAATACTAAAATGAATGAAAGCGTACAAAAGTTTATTCTCACTTGAGCTTGAGAGAACAAATAGAGAAGCTTTCTTTTTCTCATTTGTCTTTATATTTTCTCTACGTGAATTCCAGTGAAGCCAACCTTTACTATGTCCACTTTTATAGTTTGCATGTTAAATTTTCCTTCCCTTACTGGAAATCTCAAAGGAATGCTATGTGAATTAACTAAGATACTGCCAAACAGGGGCAGAGTAGTGGGCTTGCTGAAGTGCAGGCACCCACTATTATTTTCTGATTACTTTCTTCCTCTGCTACCTCCCATTTCTTTCCTGCCAAACTTTACTCTCATCTCACTCCCCAGTCGTGCACATTCACTTTATTTTCCTACTCAGAACCTGTATCCACATTTTTTTCTCTATCTGAAATGTGTCATTTTCACTTCTTGTGTGGCTCCTGCATCATCATATAATCTGTTTAAATGTTACCCCTTACCTCTTAGGATAATTCATCTCTCAGGAGCATGCTGTTTAGCAGTCCCTCTTTTTTAAAACAGACTGCTGTTGTTTCTTTGTGGCATTGTCTTGTCTTGGATGTGTGGGCGATGATTATGTCAGAGCCTCTTTTCTCTCCATTAGATGGTAAGCCAGTGGATTTCAGTTGGGCTGCACTTTAAAATATGTGGTAAGCTTTCAGACAGTATTCTGCTTGGACTCCCTCTTCTAGAAATTTTCAATAATGGACCCTGGGTAAGGTCCAGGTATCAGTACTGTTTGGAAGTTTCCCAGATGGTTTAACTCACAGTAGAGTTGAAAAGCTCAGCCCTGAGCTGCAGGTGGGCACTAGTTGGCTTCAATCCCACTAGCTGAGAGCATGGCATGTATGAGACCCATTGCGACTACCTATAGGAGGTAAATCTTCAAATTAATGTCTGGCTTGACATTGGCATTCTAATAGATTTCTTTGCAAAAGTATTCCTTGGAGATGATAGAAAATCTCTACTAGTGATGCTTTAAAATTTGAAATGAAAAAGATACTGAGCTTCAAAAGTAAAATACTAATTCAGGTTTCCCTTTCCAGAGATGGAAACAATATTTTCCTTGTGTCATTCTTACTGAGATATTCTGAGTAAGGGTATCAAAAAACTCAGTAATCAAAATAGTATACTAATGCATATTGTAGGACTCCAAATTAATGAAAAAAATTCATCATGAAGAAAATATCAAAACTTTAAATAAAGGCCACTGCCATGTTTAGGCATCTTAGAGCCTGGGGCAAAGGAAACATGTGTACTCTTAGACACATATGTTTGCTATTTCATGGGTAATTGTTTTTCCAGAATATTATAGTTGGTGAAAAGAACATTTAAACAGTATTATTTTATGCAATATATTTTGCAAAAATAAAATTTTGCTTCAGCTAAAGTGAATTTAAATTATTTTAAATTATATCTTGGTCAAGAAATGTCAGGTATGACAATTTTCTCAATTGGAAATGAGATAAAAAATTTTGGAAAAAAATTGGTTGGTTAGTTTCTTCCCTTTAAAACCATTGTCCACATTTTCCTTTTACCTCAGATGCCAACATGGCCCCACACAGTGCTGATATGCACATAGTCTGTTTTAATAGGAAATTTTAACTGTTTGCCAAGTGAATGTATGGCGCTATTAAATTTGTTAAATTTTTACTTTTAGAAAGCTATCAGTGAGATGAAAAGTGGTAGTTTTAAATATAAGAATATAGTAGAAATTTAAGTATGAAAATTTGTTTATAATGGAAGGATGATACTTCCTAACTGTATTATTAAAACCTTAAAATTTTTGTATTTTTATAATTAAATTTATTTTTTATATCATTATTAATTTTTGGAGAGTATTTAATTTATCCCCCTCCATAGTTCTCTCACCACCATAACCCATGACCCATCACCATACCTCCCTTGTGCTCTAAGACCTTAGTGTTAATCCAAGATACACATAATCCAATAAGACAGTTTTAATAAAAGAGTGATTTAATAGCTAATCAGCTTGAGAATTTTTTCAATGCATTAAATTTAAATACCAACTTTACTTACTATTCTCTGATGGTGAACAATAAGAACAATGCCATTTTAATCATAAACTACATTCTAGTTTACAAAAAGAAAAAAAAATCTTTTCAGGATGTTAATATTTCCCCCATGAGACTATCTGAAAAAAAGGAAGGAGAGCAATGCAATGATTGTGTTGTTAGAAGTGCTTATAGTCAGGAAATAAATAAACCTTCAAAGTTGTGATATCAAGTGTACCACAAGTTCTGGAATATTTTATAAACTCTAACTAGAATAAGCTTGTAAACACTAATAATTAAAATTGTCCAAATTGTGCTAAATTCTATTCTTCATAATAACTGGTATCTTAAATAGTGAGAGAGAAAAAGAATAAAGGTAAGAGGACAAAACTAATATTTTCATTCATTTTATATAATCATCAGAATCTTAATGTATTCTTCCCTTCAGAAATCTATTAGGCAGCCACCAAATAAAGTTTGTAACTGCAATGGAAAATTTTAATCACCCTTACTTGCATGGCATATATTATAGATGAAATGTGTATGTTGTGTTTTATTATCCTAACAAGATTCCACAATAACCCAAAATGCATTCTAAACTGAACCTTCTGCGTATGTTTTAAAATGCACTATATGCATTACATCTTCCTATTTATCTACCTGTAAGGCTAAGCACCACAATTTTAAAAATATAAGCAAAAAATATTTTATGTTATTATCTTTTTAAAAGGTATGTAAAACTGTAAGTGGTTTTACAGCAGTTCAGCAAACTGCAAATTACAATGAATAATAAATGAACACAAGGCTGGCTCAATAGGATGTTTCTCAGCAAGAGGAGTGTTATGGACTTCAAAATACTCATGCCTATAAAATCATTCACTGTTGTTCCTATGATATAAATAATGACATATTTGATTATTACTACTAAGCAATTTATAATTCTGAACCACATCTGGAATTGAAAAGTAAACTGTTCCATCTTAGGAATTTATGTCTCATAAATAAAACCATGCAGTGCTAGGGACACAGCCAGAGGATATCAAAAGAGCTGGCCATTAGATTTCCTTCTCATTTTGAGGATTGATTTCACTAGTGCTCTAAGCATCAGAAAAGCAACTAAAAGCATTTGCCGTTTTCCATTCACACTGTTTACCCTTGAAGGTTTATTAATGTTCTTTTGCAGCCTTCAGGAATTCTATAGACTTGACAGCAGAACTTTCATTATCTGCTGTTAGCCTCCAGAACTGTACATGTGAAAACTTCTCATCAAACTTGGAAACATCAGCAAAATTGTTAAATCCTACAGAAAACACCATCATTATACAGGATGCAGAGTCTTACCATCTAAAACTAGTTGTTTGCTGGTTGCTAGTCTGGCAAGAAAATACATTCAGCCAAAGGTATTAGTTTATCATCACAGCAGGAAAGAGGTAGAAATATTTGGAGTTTTGAGTATCTGGATCAAATTTTCTTAAATTGGGATATTCTGACAGCATCTTCAAAAAGATGGGATGGGATTTCCGTGAATAATAAATTTATAGCTAGGACTCTGAAAAATACAAATTCTGTGCTGTTGCAAAATTGATTAAAACTATAGTATTAACTATACAGAGTATAGTACTCTGGTAGGAGTCCCTTCTCCACACTGATAATTTCATTAAACTATCAGAATTCTGGAAAGGTACATCTTTGTCATCATGTCTTTGGTCAAATTAGCTTCCAGCCAGGCTGACTTAGACCTCTGCTCAGACAGCATCAGAGTAAAATACCAACTTATTAATACTGATAAGGCTGCATTTGTTTACCAGTTTACCAGTTCTCCTAGCTGCCTAGTAGAACCCTAAGGCAAATTCTTAAATGCAAACATTCTCCTCTTTTAATGCATATGACAGTTTAGAGCTCAGGCCTGACCAGAGTGCATCATGATGGGTATTTTTGAACATCTGTCATTCTTCCAATCCACAGCCACAAGCCTTTAAGCTGTGGGCCTCTACTTACCTGCAGATTCCTCTGTGAGAATGGCTCTCACTGTCTACACCACATAACCCTAAAGTTTCAAGTATGAACTCATTAAACTACTGCAAGGCTCCCAAGAATCTAGTAAAGACTAAGTTTCCAATCTACGTCCCACTCTCAATTTCCTACATTGTAGCCAAACTATATTCTCTTATAACATATTAATCCAAAAGTTTTCTCCTTTGCCTCTGTTACTGTGTTTTTTCTTTTTGATTTCTTTCAATTTTGTTTTGCATCTCTGTTTTGCATATACTTACATATTGTAACACATACATGTTCACCACACCTACTAGTGCATGCATGTGCATAACTACAATAGTTCCCAGATGTGGAAAGTTGGCAGAGTACTCACTGAAAATGAAAAAATTTCATATGGTTCAAATAAGTCAACAAAGATCGGGAGACTAAAAAGTTTTTAGGGAAAGTAGATTTTTAGATGGACTTTCAGATTACATATATGGAATGAAATAATGTCTGTTTTCTAATTTCTGTGAACTATGCTGGCCACAAAATTTAGAAATATTGTGTCTGAAGCAACATCATTAGCTTCTGGTTATGACCTACTTATTTGTATTAATTATTGATTAACATTTTCATTAATAATTAATGTGTATTCATTTTATCTTCATATAATCTCCAGCTATGAGACTTTTAAAAAGCCTAACATTTTACTATTTTAAGAGCTAATGTTTTGCATGGAATTAGAGGCACTACAATAAAAAAAAATAAGATAGTCTGATCTTTCCCTGATTTCTCAAAGATGTTAGCAATCAATTTACTTGGGTTCACATGGAAATTTGCATATTCTTAAATTATAGTCATTGTCAATGTGCAGAGTTCCATTTCAAAGAGCTCTCATACTGGCTGCTGAATTACTTAAGGGTAGGACAAGCATCTTATTCTTTGTATCTCTTTATATGGAATGGTAACTGAAATAAGAACCTCTTAATGACTTAAAATACTGATTTTTGAAAACTGCATGTTTAAGTATGTTTCTATCACACTAAAAAAGTTTTTTGTTGTTGCTGAGGGTGACCAGTGATAAAGGCTTTCTTTTCTTTCTCGTGAATCAGCTTTTCTCTGCATATTAACTGCAAAATTAATTGAGTTATAAATAAATGTACTCAGCTCTTTCAAGATAGTAGTCTAGATTATACCATATAGGAGAGTTCTTAGCAGAGAGCCTCTATGTATATAATGGTAGGAGGGTTAGGAAAGTAGAAATATTAAGTGATATACAGTGTGAACTGGGAAAAATGTCTAGCCCTGACTCTAGGTAAAGTTCTGAGAGTCATACCATAGACAACTAACAGCCACCCATCTAAAACACATTCCAGCCACCACTTTTTGGAAATGTGCTATATACCATATATATGGTATATATATTATATATGCAACATGTATATTGTATGTGCTATATCTGGTGTGTACATATGGTATATATATTTGATATATACTATGGCATATATGGTAATGCCCAAATATATACTATATACCTGGTAAATACTATCGTATATGTAATAATAACCAGGATCATTATTTTGTTTGATTTGATTTCAAATAACTCAGTTGAGCTTAAAATAATTTCAGATATTTCAAGATAGAAGGCTAATTATACATGCCCTACTCTCTGCTCCCCTCTCTCCATCCGAGCTGTTTTAGGTCTTATATTTACTGACACCATAAAATTATGAATCTCTCTAAGGTATTACTCTTTAATCCCTAGCTGTGTCTTACTCATTTTTGCTATTTGTTGATTTGTTTCTTTTCATTTTACTATGCTGTTGTGCCATGAAGTAAAAATAATAGATTTTATATTCAGAGAAGAGCACTTTGCGTTGTCAGAGACATACATAGTTCTTTGCCCCGTTTGCTCTCTTGATTCCCAGCTAACTCTTGGATATGCCACTTCACATTCTGGTTTCAGTGTACACAAATGAAGTGTTGCAGCTCAGTGGATCTGAAGACTCTTCCAATTCTAAAAGACTATGTATATTGATTTAACTATTAACTATTAAATTTGTGCATGTTGTTTTATCTCATTCATATGTTATCATTTAATTAGGGCTTGGGAACTTCTTCTAAGTGCCTTTTAATAAGGCAGGGAATAGTTCTTTCCATATTTTTTCAAAGTTGTTTATGCAATTTTGTTAAATCATGGGGAATTATAAAAAAATATGAGAAACAAATAATTTTCAATTTCATGAATTGATATATATAACTGGGTTTATGATAAGAAAATACTTCTTTGAACATTAATATCTATTGACATTTAAGCTCTGGACCCAAAAGGAACATTTTTATCATGAGTATGTTTGTTGGAATGTGGATGTAGTCTATGGCCATGCTATTGTTTTCCAGCAAACCTGTCTTCTCTCTCTCCGTTTTGCCCTACTTTTTAGCACTAGTTTAATATTATAGCTGTTCATATTTGAAAGCTGTTTTTCATAGAAAAGACTATGTGATTAATAATGACTGTTAAGAAGGAAGGAAAAGTTAAAGAAAGGGTATAGTGTTAGTGTACGTTAAAGCAATGTTGATTTCATAAGAAAGTGTAAAATATATTGGTAGCAAAGTTAAGATTGTCTCCTATAATATTCAATTAATGGATCTATACTAATTCAAATAATTTGCACAGTATAAGTCCCAATTTTTAAAAAAGTACTATCTAGTTCCCTGATGTGAAAGGACAGTTTTTCTGACTTATTTTAATATGCTTGTGTTAAATTAGAAAATTTCAAATGCACATAATGAACTTTAAATTATTTACTTCCTCATTTTCCTAAATTGTCAGCTGCCTGCTGTTATAAAATGGAATATCAACCTTTGTATTTTATGTACTATATAAAACATACTCTTAAGTATATTTTAAGAAAATGTTGTATTATAGGGGCCTCCCTGGTGGCGCAGTGGGTTAAGCAACGCACTATCAAGCAAACGCAGCCGCTGCAGCACGAGTTCGATCCCTGCTGCTGGCCCGGGAGGGGACCCACATGGCGCGGCAGACCTCTCCTGCTGTGCCCGCTGCTGCCCTCAGCAGTGTACTTCAGTTGATCTGCCTGTTCTGATCCCTGCTCTGTCTGTGGTGAATCCTCTCACCCCCCACAACTCTGTCCTGTACCCCAGTACTTATATGCATAAATAAATAAATCTTTTAAAAAAAAAAAAAAAAAAAAAAGAAAATGTTGTATTATAGATTAGTATAATATTTAAAGGAATTTAGGAAAAAACAGTTTTATCAACACTGATCAATCAAATGTACTATGTGTATTTTGACAATGAATACAGAATAAAATGTTCACTAAAATGTTAGAGGATGTGAAGTAGATTCCAGTCTCTATAAAATAAACATAAATAAATGTAAGTTAACAGTAATGTAAAAGTTATAATAGTAGTTGCTTTTTGTTGAGTACCTATAAGAACTCCTGAAACAATTTGTAAATGTGGTTTTTAATTTAATTCGTATAATCGTTTAAGGTCCAAATAATTAATTGAATTAATGTAAAAATAACCTGGACTATTATCTAATTATCTGGATAATCAGAGTTTATCTTGAGAATATAAGTATTTCACTTGCATAAACACCTTTAAAACCATGGCCTGTGAAATAGATTCTGATGATTTGTCATATATTTTAAATTCTTTGTCTTTTAAAATGTACAATTTGTGTATTTACTTTCTTATCCTACATAAAATTTCACACTTGGATTTAATTTTTGTGTTGATAACTTTTTATTTTTCTTAAAGAAAGTCCCCAAACTGGATAAGGTACTGATCCTACAAAACTTGGTTCTGTTGCTCTATCTACAGTGTCTACATTGGGTGGCTCTAGTCTTTCAAACTTTCTAGATTGTGCTTTTTTCCATGATGCCTCACAACCTTAGGGCACTTTTACTAGAATGCAAGAAAAAAAGTTTTACATGTAAACATCTAAAGATTACAAAAGGAAATGAGTGCTTCCCAACCCCTTTCTTTACAGTATTGTTGAAGATTTTTAATTGTCACACTTCCTGAGAAAGGATGAGAACAACTTTCCTGAGAAAGGATGAGAACAACTATTGAGTGTGGGTTGCATGTGGTGACAGAACAAGTGAGGTTCAATTAAGGACACAATAGAAACCCAGTTCACATTTGCTTCATTTTCCTCTGGGGTTTTAGGTCTCAACCTTACCACTCATTAGTTCTACTCATACCATATTTATTGAATTTATATGCCTGTAAAGCTGTTCTAGCTGGCAGGGTCTGAAATTATTGGTAATTAACATTAATGGGCAGGAACAATTTCAGTGGAAATTAGAAAATCCTTTGGCTTCTTGTCATAATAACTAGTTCAGTGGTTTGGCTCCTCCAACCTTCCCATTTCCTCCTTAGGAATAAGCTTTGTCATGTGACTTTATATGCAGACAGCTGAGGATTTTCCTTCCTTTATTTGGGATCTACACATTCATGTGCCATCATGAAGCAGTCAGATAAACTCTGCTCAATGTAACAAAACCTTTGATGTGACCTTACCTGTGAATTGGTGTTGATAGATCCTGAATTGTGAAGTTCTGCTTTAAGTACAGACCAGTCAATTTAATACTTACTTCATCCTTTCCCTTTTCTTTGATTTGCATCCATCTAACTAGAAGGTGACATTTTCTTATTGATTCTGTTCAACCCTTGAAAGAAAAGATAAGGGGAAACACACACACACACATATGCATGACAAAGAGAAGACACTTTCAAGGTGATCCATGGATCTAAAGGAAAGGATTGTTTCCAAGGAAAACTGGAATCTCAGTAATTCTATTAAAAGGACAGTCAGTCTTCAGAGGCCAGAAAAAAGAATTTTCAAGGGATAACCACTGTGCAGTTGAGAGTCTATTCTGCTGCTCTGTCCTTGGTAGTAATTCAGGTGCTTTAGAAAGCATGTGTCTCTCATCTTTTGTTTCTATGTGTAAAGCATGTTACAGCATTACAACTGACAACCATATAAAGTCTCACATCAGTTTCACTGGCTGTTTGCTGCTTATTGCCTAAGTAATGAGGATGTCAAAATATGTCATTAGGCATATGTGATTTCTGATCTTTAAGTTTTTGTCTTTCAGTAATACTACTTTTTCATCTGCTTAATATTCATAGCATCCCTATGAGGTATGTTCTATCATTATTCTCTCTCTAAAAATGAGGAAATAGATGTTTGCAGAGGTTAAGTAATCCAAAAATGTATAATAAAAGACAAGTATGTACACAGCCCAATTCATCTAATACCCAGTATATGCTCAAGAATTTTGTTCTTCTGACTGCCATAGATCATATTTTATTGTAAATAAGAATAACATACATATATTTTTACAATACTTTGTAAACCCTATTTTAAAACTTACTTCCTGATCTTCTAGAAATAGCTTAAAGAAATTCATGGAATTTCTGGAAAAGATCACAGATGATAGCTTCCAAAGGTAATAAAAGATTAATAACATTATTTTACATAAGGGCAGAGGGCAGAAAGCACCAACTTAATAAAAGGAGTAGATTAAATGGTAGGTTTCCATTCAAAGAGTACCTAGAAGATTACAGAAAATAGCATGATTTCTATTTTTATTGAATGGTTCCTATATTTTAAAGGAAATTTATCATAATTATTATTTAAAATCCATTTATTTACTTACATATCACACATATATTTTCTTGCATATGTATCATAATTTTTATTATTTATTTACATCATTGTTAATTTTTGCACAGTATTTGATTTCTCCCCTCAAGTGTAGTCCCCATAGTTCTTTCAGCCCTAAGCACCCATCAAACTTCTCTCCCATCTCTTATTCTCTTTCTTTCCCTGTTTTGACTCTGCTCCTTCCTGCCTGTCTCATATCAGTGGTTGGCTTGCACGTTTTGTTTTTCTCCTAACCCTTTGTTCAGTTTCTCTATATTCCTCAGATAAGTAAAACTATACAATATTCATCATTTTCCTCCTGACTTATTATAGCCTAATCCCTTACAACTCCCTCAATGTTTCCTCAAATGGCCTGAGTTTATCTTTTTTGACCTCTGAATATTCTATCATTGTATATATATACCTCATCTTCTTCATTCATTCATTTGGGGGCATTTAGGTTGTTTCCATACCTTAGCTATTGTAAAAAGTGTTGCAGTAAACACAAGAGTATTGGCTTCCTTTTGAGTTAGTATTCTTTGGGTAGATTTATAATAGAGGAATTGCTAGAGCCTATGACTGATCCATTTTTAGTTTTTGAGAAGCCTCTACACAACTCTCCATAGTGGCTGGGCCAGTTTACATTCCTGCCATCAAAAGGAAGAGGGCCCCTTTTCCCCACATCCTCATCAGCATTTGTTGTTTTCAATTTTTTTAATATGGTATGAGGTAAGTATCTCATCGTTGTTTTGATTTCAATTTCCCTGATAGTGATTTTGAATATTTTTTTCATATGGTTGCATTTCATCTTTGGAGCAGTGTCATTTTAGTACTTCTGCCTATTTTTTTTAATAGGTTGTTTGCTTTGTTTTTGTTGAATTATGTGAACTCTTGGTAGATCTTTGGTATCAGTCACTTATCTGTTGTATGGTGTGCAGTGCAAATATTTTCTCCCATTCAGGAGGGTGTCTCTTCATTTTGGTTACGGTCTCTATTGCTGTGCAAACGCTTTTTAGTTTGATATAGTCCAGCTGTTCATTTCCTCCTTTGTTGTCCTTGCTTGTGGAGGTGTGTTCTCATCCATGTTTCTGAGGCTTATGTTATGTACTGTTTTCTCTTACATATTTTGTTGTATCAGTTCTTATACTCAAGTCTTTTATCCATTTTGAGTTTATTTTTGTGTATGGTATGTAATAGTAGTCTAGTTTCATTCTTTGTATGTGACAGTCTAGGTTTCCCAGCACCATTTATTGAAGAGGCTGTCCTCCTTCCGATATATATTCTTTGCTTCTTTGTCATAGGTTAGTTGACCATAGATGGGTGGTTTTATTTCTGGATTTTCAATCAATTTCATTCGTTTGTGTGTCTATTTTTGCTCCAATATCATGCTTATTATTATAATGGATTTTAGTATTGTTTGAAGTCAGAGCATAATGCCTCTTCCCCCTTTTAATAAGTAGAGTTTTGCTGAAAACCTGAAAGCTTCCCACTAAGATTTGGAACAAAACAAGGATGTCCACTCGCAACACTGCTTTTCAATATAGTATTAGAAGTCCTAGCTTGAGCAGTTTGGCAGGAGAAAGAGAGAAAAGAAATCCAAATTGGGAAAGAAGAAGTAAAACTAACCTTATTTGCAAAGAATTTAATTCCAGAATCCTTAAAAAAAGTCACAGAAAAACTAAAACAATAAACCAGTTTAGTAAAGTAGCAGGTAACAAAATCAATACACAAAATTCAGTAGCCTTCCTATAAGTAAACAATATATCTAAAGAGGAAGAAATTAAGAAAATCATCCCATTTCCAATTATACTTAAAAAAAAAGAAAAAACCAAAACTCGAAGTAAACCTAACAAAGAAAGGGAAAGACCTATACATGAAAATTACAAAACACTGTTAAAAGAAATAGAACAGACAAAGAAATAGAGAGATAGTCCCTGCTCATGGACTGGAAAATTAACATTATCAAATTGGCCATTCTACATAAAGCAATTTACATATTTAACGTAATTCCAATAAAAATCTCAGTGGCATTCTTCAAAGAAATGAAACAAATAGTGTTGAAATTCATATGGAATAACAAAAAAAAAAAAACCAAATGGTTTCTTAATGGGTTTTTATTATAATTGTACATTTGTGTGTTTATCCTAGTTGTTTCAATTTTAGCATATATTTTGAGACCAGATAATAGGTACATATAAAGTTTAAAGTGTTTTTTTTTTTTTATTCTGGTGCATAGAGACTTTAAGTGTTTTTCTTTAATGATTCTTTTCTAAAAATATACTCAATTTGATATTAACATATAAGTAATAACTTTCTTGGTTATATGTCTCAGAGAACTAGAAGTTAACTAGTTGTAGGTTAAAAAGTTGTAAGTTAACTAGAACTAGAAGTAGTTTGTCTTTGACTTTTTAAAACAGACTTATAAAGTAGATTTTTGCTTTTTGCTGACAGTCTTTGTCATGTTTTCTACTTACTGAAAACATTATCCACACTTACTTTAATGTATAGGTCTAGCAACTGGTATATCTCCTTTGTCTTGGTCTTTAAGCGGTCTTTGATTGAATGAAGCCATAGGAGAGTGAATTGGAGTAAATAGACTCTATATAATTGACATAACTTCACACATAGAATTTTTATGTACCTTTATGTATGAAGTTTTAAAGTAGGGAAATATATATATATATACATAATGTGGAATTCAGCTATTTAGAAACTTGATTTCAGTCTTAAATTTTTTCTTTTTTCCTTTATACACAGATACTGTCTTTTAGAAATCATAATTGATAGACTAGGTTGCTTTCCTTCTTCCTGAACAACATATTTTTGCTGTGTCTGGGAAACTGTTGAAACTTCTCATCTGTTTCTACCTTTTGACCACATTTTTAGAATTTCAAAGTGCCTCAAGTATAAAAGTTGAGACGGATTTCATACAGTTTGCTTTGAACTTCATTTTTGCCTGGGATCTTGGTTCTTCAAGTTCTTAATGTATGAATATGCCTTTGATGATTTCAAACAATTTTTTAAATATAACCATCTGTTTTACTTTTTTATTGAAAATATTGACTTGATAAATAAACTGTTATCTTAGGTTCAGAAGTCGAAAGCTTCTGTCTTTTAAGAACCTATATTTATACTTTATTTTTCTCAATTCTGGTTGTAGCAGGTTTGCTTTTTTTATGTTGATCTCTTTCATACATACGCAATTTGATTTATTTTGTATTACCAAATTGGGATTTTACTTTTTTGGTCAGAGTTAACAATTCACTGTTTTTTTTTTAGGTTTTATTAATATCAAATGCTACTTCTGTTACATTTTATATATTTAATATCTAATTTAATATACTCATATGTGTATATGAATTAAATATACATTTAATATACTCATATGTGTATATTTATGAATATTTTATTATGTTTTGTTAAACATTCTCCTATCTCATTTGGCCATGATATTTTTATTTTTTAATGACATAAAAATATGGCTTAATATCAAAGCAGGTTAGACCCGATATCTTTTTATTTTTTTTGCATTTATTTATATGTATCTTAAATACAGTTGATTTAATAAGAGATGAAGTTTGATCACTCTTCAAAATAAATTGACTAGAATTTTTATTTGATTTATAGTAACCTGAATTATCTGTTAGACATTGCTCTAGTAAGAGTAAAAAATATGCTTTATTTAACTAATCTTTTAAATAGGTTAAATGCTGCATGAACATAGTAAGTACATAAAAATTAACCATATTGGAATGTATAATGCCTATTATAAAAGTTGGAAGACAGTTGCTACTTATTTCCTATTTTTTGAAACAAATTAAACCAAACATTTTCCTAGGAAAAATTTCCTTTCTTTCATATTGATTCTTCAAATCATGGACATAGTCCTCTTTAACTAGTCTGATATAAATGTCTCCTCTATAAATCAGTGTAATTTAATGATTTGTGTTTCTCAGACTTTTAATATATACAGAAATTATCTATAATCCTATAAAAATAGAGATTCTGATTCAGTAGAATTGAGGGTTAGTCCTGAGGTTCTATATTTCTAATGAGCTCCCAGGCACTATCAGTGTTACTGGTCCCTATGTAACATTTTTGAGTAGACAGGGTGTAGATTCTTAGTTATTATAGTTGACCAAATATTGTGCTCATTGGGAGAGGTTTCTCCTCAAATGCATTAGCACTGATAGTTTTTTCCAGCTTGGCAGTAGGAAGATTGTGTATTCATTTTAATTCGTTAAATGGTATTTATGTAGCAACAATATGTAATAGGTATTGTCTTGAACATTCAAGATAGCAAAATAACACATGGTATCTGCCTTTCAGATACTAATAATTGATAGGGAAGAAAGGAATAGGCAGATGCTTCTCACCATTGCCACATATTAAGTGGTGTAATAGAATAAAATTCCTTCCTTTTTGAAGGAAAGTGGTGTGGAAGATGACTGTGGCTAAAGCACATTATCAAGAAGGAGCAAAATATAAGATAAGCTTGAAGAGGGGAGGTATTGGTCAGATCCTGGCAGAATTTTAAGTTGTGCTTATAAGCCTTCTTTAACCTAGGAGAGGCGGGAAGGCATCCACAAGTTTTAAGCAGGATGACATGAACAGATTTGCATATTGAAAATATTCTTTTGGATGCTCAGTGCAAAGGACAGACTAGAAATTGTTAAAAGTGGGTTATGATTTTATATTTTTTGCATATGAATATAAGTTCCTCATATATTTTAAATCACATTGACGAACTACTATAATCAAATGTGTAAACATACTTGGATCTAAGATACACATGATCAAACATTCACACAGTAAGGAAATTGATGACAAGATGATTGGAAAAATATCTTTTTTTTTTTTTTGGTGTTATTTGAGTGAGTTCAGAATGCAAAATATGTCATTTAATCTTCTTTATTATAAATTACCTCCCAAAATACAATTTACATTTTAGAAAATATAACCACATTGATTTTCCCCCTTTTATTATTGCTCTCGCTCTCTCATGGTCTTGGGTATTATATTGAGTTCTGCAAAGATTCTTAAAATCTAGTGTACCTTATATGTGCGCGTTTGCTTTTTAAGAAAAGCAGAAATTACTGTATTTTCCAAGAGCGACATATAAGTCAGAGATAAAAAAACTTCCTTATATTATGAAAACTATAATATATCAAAGAACAATCAATAGACTTGAATTTTTTTTATAGTGTAAAATTCTGAAAAACTGCTTATCTACAGATAAAAAATTCAGCCATGGGCAAAATGAGTAAAGAATCCTTGAAGACATTCAGATTTCCTGTGAGAGCTGTGAATCTCAAATGAAAGGGCGGGTGTTTGTCACTTGGAGAAACCAGGATTCTTTAAGATGATAGCAATTATGAAAATGTAACACACCCTCAGAGAGACATGTGACATTGAAGAAAATGCCACAGAAATAATGATTCAACCATTAACACCATCAGAGTGAAAGAAGGCCTATATGGGAAAAATAATTTGAATTGCATCACTTCTTGCAGTCATCTTCACAAGCATATTAGCAAGTGACAAACAAGTCTAAAATAAAAGACACATGATAAACATGCATCATTTTGATGACAACCTTAGGGAAAAGCCAGAAGGCTAATAAAGCCTGCTAAGTTAAATCTCATTTTCAACAAACGTTGGTGGCTCTCTCTTAAAAGAAATAACCATGCCTTACATTTTAATTGCCTAATGTCCTTGAACAGCTGATTCAAGTCATAGCTTAGTTTTTAGGAACAAATTTCTTTAACTTACCAGTTCATTTTTCATCACTGATTAGCCCTGCAGTTGATGCATTTTGATATTGGATTCACTGACTACTGGTCCCCTGTTGATGTTGAGGGTGGCCATTGTAGCTGGTACTTGACTTTCATTACTGTCATTTTCTGGATGTAGTATAACCTTGACCTCCATAGCCAGAGTACTCTGTTTTCTAGCCTCTTGACAACTCATACACAAGGTCAAACTTTTTTTTTAATCATAATCTTTTCCTTTGAGGTTTCTAGATACAGTCCCATCTTTTGCTCTTTCTTTCAGCTCACCGAGCATTTATTAAGGAGCAATACCAATTATATCTTCAATGCACTCTGGAAAATACTTTTTTATCTATTTTTTATTTATAGTCTAGCATTATAGTGGAACTACAAGAGGAACATGACAAAACTCCTGCCTGTGAGTGGTTTAAAATCTTGTTAGTGAAATAGGACTCCATTATACAAAATGATTGGTGAGTAGTATAGGACACAATTTAACAATATGCCAAAATATGTGGGACAGATAATGTGAGAAAACCTCTGAAATCTACATAAAAAGAAAATGAGTGAACACAAAGCAGATTATTGAAGGAAAGTTAGGATTTACCTATGTTAAGGTTGTTAAAGCTGGGTTATATATTACAGTTTACCTGTAGTAAAGTCTCCTAGTTTTTCCCCACCCTAGCCCCAGGCTCTTTTCTTTTTATGTCTGTGGTTCATGTGACTATATATATGGTCTACATCTCCTAATTTTGTTCCTTATCACGAGAACTCTCTAATCCAACATGTACTTATTCCATCAAGTCTCATAATTTCTATTTCTGCCTATCAAGCTGAAATTCTATTATTTCTATCAAGCTTTGAGTTACCCAGTAAAAATATAATGTCTTCCTTTTCTTGGCCTCCAGCAAACCTAGTTTTTCACCTTACTGAACAGAAGCCACAAATATATCATCCTACTATATATAAGTATTAAATGTTAACCAGTTACCTTGGCAAAGTGTTATGATTTAAAGCTTATCATTAAGGTTACATTGCTAAACTGTATGTCTTACCCCCACTCTTCAAAATAATGTCCACAGACCACTATGTGAAGTTTACCACATGGAAGTTTTAACAACTGGAATACATGCAACTTACCACACATTGTGTTGTCAGTAATCATAGTTATTTTTCTCTCTGTCATTTTAAAAAAGATAACAGTACTCATTCTTTTGTTTCTTCATTAAAAACAATTTTTTCATAATAATAATATATGTGAAAGAAAATTTTACTCTACCTCTAATTTAAATTATTTCTTAAATGTTTATAGGTAAATGAGGAAAGAAATAATTCTGATTGGTTCCATGGAATGACAAAGAGATCTGGATGCTTAAAATGTTGAATATTCATATGTATTAATTTAAATGGAATTGCTTGATTTAACACATACTGATATGAACAGATAATTTTCATTAAATAATTAGGTTGAAATAATGGTTTTAAGAAAAATAGGTGACCCAAACTATTCTTAGAGCCAAAAGGAAAACATCAAAAATAATCATTAAAAAAAAAATCTGCTAATGTCCTTTTGAGATCCTGTTTTTAATTACTTTAGATAAATACTCAGAAGTGAGAATACTGAGTCATATAGTAGTCCCATTTTTAATTTTTTGAGAAACTTCCATACTTCTTTCCATTTCCATATTGCTTTTCATAGGGGATGTATTATTTGAATTTCCATTAACAGTGCACAAGGGTTCTAATTTCTCCACATCCTCACCAATGATTTTTGTCTTTTAATTTTGATAAAAGACATCTTAACAGGTATGAGATGAGATCTCATTGAGGTTTGATGTGCACTTTCCTGATGGTTATTGACATTGATTAGTTTTTCATATACCTGTTGCCAATTTTATATCTTCTTTGTAGAAATGGCATCGCTATTCATAATAGCCAAGATTGAAATCAATCTGAATATTCATCCAGAAGATGAATAAAGAAAATATGGTATATAGTGGAGGTATATAAAATAGTCCAACTCAAAATTAGAGAGTAGAATGGTTGTTGCTAGGGACCAGAGAGAGGTAAGTAAGAAGTTAACTGTTCAAGGAGCATCAAGTTTCAGTTAAGCAAGATGAACAATTTCTACAGATTTGCTATACAGCAACAAACGTATAGTCAACTGTAGTGTAGTGTATACATAAAATGTGTTAAGAGTATCAGTCTTATGTTATATTCTTACCACAGTAAAATAGAATTTAAAAAATAATTACATTCTGATAGAGAACACAGTCTAGGTAATCCAATTGCAAGTTCTCTCTGTCCCTGTTCTGTGTCCTATTTAGCCTGGAGACCATCTGTGAACTGTGAGTCCCCGTGACCTTTATACTCTAGCAAATAATGAACATTCAGTATAGAATGCTCAGAACATTTTTAGTACTATAATTGAATCCTATAAAGAGAATTTAATTTATGAGTTTAATTTTTATATAAATCTCATTTCTTTCCATCAAAAGAATACTAAATTGATAGTTAGGTGTCTGAAACCTTTGCTGTGTAACCGTACCTACTCCTTCATATCATTGTATAGCTACCATGTCAAAGCACACAAAAACATATTATCAACATTTATATTCAAATGTAATCTACAAGTTACCAAGTCTGGACTATGAAATAGAATTTTGGAATTCTGAAAGAAAGATTTGGGGGAATGATAACTAAATGCAGGCACTGCAGGAACATGAGTAGTAAAGATTACTGAAGAGCTCAGAATCAAGAAGAGCTCAGAAGAAAACTGTAAATTTAGTTTCCTTTGTGAACTCTTAGAAAGGATTCATTGATGAAATGGATATTTTGGCCCAGGATTTTCAATATGTACCTTTTTCCTAATGGGACTGAATTAATCAAACAGTTACCAAAAAAGGTCATTGTGAATAAATTCACTACACGGCACTGTGTAAATCAAGAGACTGAACCTTGAAAGAATGAGTTGAGATGAATTAGAGTATTTTCAGAGGCTTGGAATAAGACTCATGTTGAAATGAATATAAGTTTGTTTCACTCAATAAGAATAAAAGATACATGAAATTAGCCAGGTATTTTTGTCTTTTCCTTTTTGTTTTTTTCACTAGTTCCCAATTTAGTCTGTGATATTATTGTGCAGTCTAATAATACTCTGGGACAACAGGTCTGAGGATCAGGCCAGAAGTCTTATAAGAATGAGAGAAACAAAGATTATTTATTTTGGAGTTTTAAAATACTTGAAAAGTTGTAAAGAAAGAGGGGTTGGGTTAGAATTTTTAGAAAGGAAACATTTACATGAATATGGGGAAGAAACACCTAATCACACTGTCTAGGACTACATGGGCAACTTTGGTAAGTAATGAACTCTTGTCACTAGAATTGTTCCTTATGAGACTAAAAGTACATAGATGAAGAAAACTTGGAATAAAGAATCTCTGTGGCTCCTTCCAAATCACAGATTCTAAGATAATGCTAACTTTTGTTCATCGTTTAGTGAATTGTATATGGAGTATGTGGTAACTTTGATAATCTCCTTGCCAAAATTTGAGAAATACAGTTCTACACTGAATTAGTTTGTGGATTAAATTCTCCTCAGGTAGAATGTGAGCCTGTTGAGCTGGGAAGTCAGAAAAAATAGATTCTGATCCTGGCTTGGATAGTGCCTTTTTACTTCTGGTAAACCAACATTTTAATTTCTGATGGTCTTATACTTTTGATGGTAGCTACAAAATGTTGTATAGTTAACATTATGGTTCCTTCATTTTTTATTTTATAATTTCTATGAATGTGAGTTCTGCTATTCCTCCTGTAATCTTCTGCTTTAGTTGGTTCTGAGTCATAGTCTTCTAACCAATTATTCACTGAAACCATGTGAACTAATGCCCTGAGTTAATTTCTAGTGATACATACTATATTTTAAAAATGAACCCTGTTATTTTTAATCAAGCAAAAGAAAAGTTGCAACTTACATGTCTTCAAAAAAGACTAATGATATGTTTTAAAATATAAAATTGGTCTCAAATTTGACCTTAAAATATAGAATTGGGTATTAATATAATGAGTTTAAAATTATGACTATTTAATGCTTGTCAAATTTGTCAGCCATAGAAACTTATTATCCAAGGAGCAATTTATACTCAACCACAGAACAAATGTGTGTAGAAACAAAAATGAGAATATGGATGTTCATTTCTGACTTTTATCTAACTCCTTAGTTAAAGATGAAATGTAGTGCCTAAAGTTCTTAAAAAACAATTCTGAGTTGTACATAAATTTTCACCACTGATTTTTTTGGGTGTCATTTCATTGAAGATAAAACTGGCTATTTTATTAACAGAGAATAATATTTTCGTGAGAATTAAAAATAGTCAATATTGAACAAATCCATTATTTTTTTTTCCTTTTACAGCTTAATTTGGGACTTTATTATATATGCCACATTTCCTAAACTGATCAAATTATCTAGTAAGAAATGTGTGTGTGTTTGTAGATTATATTATGAAAGGTGAAAGACACTACTGCAAAATTAAGATAATTCCCTAGTCACCTTTTGGGAAATTGAAGCATATGCATTCCAGTCTAACTGATTGCCTACTGATTATTGTTTTCACATATCTTACAGTTTTGAGCTCATGTTTAGCTTTACAAAATTTACTTGTTACTTGACTTTTACCCACTATGGAAATGTCAATCTAAGGTTAATAGATATTTCTCATTCACAAATGTTGAAAATTATTATACCTAACCATACACTCAGTTTTTAGACATGAGTTTGGAATAATGAAATTGGCTTTAGATGAAGTATATATTTTCAGGTAAAGCATTTTGGTAGCAAAACAATTTATATTTTAAAAGTATATAGAGATGGGCCTCACTCATGGCACAGTGGGTTAAAGAACGCACTATGAAGCAAACCACAGCCACTGCAGCACTCCCTGCTGCCGGCCAGGGAGGGGACCCACATGGTGCAGCAGACCTCTCCTGCTGTGCCCGCTGCTCCCCTCAGCAGTGTGTGTCAGTTGATCTGCCTGTTCTGCTCCCTGCTCTCTGTGGTGAATCCTCTCACCCCGGACACACACACCTCTGGCCTGTACCCCAATGCTTGTATGCATAAATAAATAAATCTTTGGGGAAAAAAAGTGTATACAGACATTTATATACATAATAGTGAAGGTTTTATAAGTTCGATTTTTCACATATTTCAATTACTTTTCAAATTCTTTATAATTAAAGCATTTATTAGACTAGAAATTATATGAAGGTTACAAAATTCACAACTCATATGGGTATTGACTAAGAAAACCATGAAGGGAAGTCTTTATAATCGCTTATAAGAATCATACTTCTCAGTCTCCTAAGTGTATAACAGTGGCCTTTTTGAGTAGAATAAAAACTGAATTTATTCTTATCCTTAATAATTATTTGTAATGAAGTCAGTATTACTCCAGTGTCAGAAATGAAGACATTATAATAACTTTTTTTTCATTGAGCTTCATTACTTGTTATAAAACATTAGGGGGGAAATCTACTTTAGTTCTATTTTGCAGAAACAGTTTATTAAGTGCAAGGGAGCACTAAAATATAGTAAAATCGGTAAATGAGCCTTATAAAAACTAAAAAATAGCAGATACATATACATTTGTTAACCAGACTGTGAGTAAAATATGTCCTAAGGAATCAAAGCGTAATATGTTTCTAGATGTGTAAGAAAAATATTACACATTCAAAAGGTTATTTATTCACTTCATTTTAATTTTCATTTCGTGGAAATTATGTCCACAATCTCACATTATTGGCTAATACTATATTACTGAGGTATGCATTTAACAATGCAACATCGACAAACAAGAACTTGGAATATAGTACTTCCAATGATAAATTCCTATTTAATATTCTAGGCACTAGACCTAAGATGACAATGGTAGTATCTCTGAGCTACTCTTTTTTTTTTCAGTGTTTAATAAGACAAAAAAAAAGTATTTCAGATCTATAATTGGCCCTTCCCTTTTTGCTTGAAGGTCTCAAATAAATTGTTTCTAGGTCTGATGAATTTAAGAATTCCCCGAGGCTTTAAACTTGGCAGTAACTTCCCAAAACCTTGGCACCATATTGCTGTATCCAGAAAGATTCTCTAAGTTCAAAGGATTATAGATGCAAATATAAAAGATGCTGGCTAAAGTTTGTTCTAGTGTTATATATAATTTTAAGGTAAAAATATTTTTTAATAAGTACATTCCACATTGTTGTGCAACCATTACCATTTTCTATCTCTAGAAACTTTTCATTATCCCACACTGAGATTCTACACACATTAAAAAAATTAATTCCTCGGGCCCCTGGTGGTGTAGTGGGTTAAGTAACGCACTATGAAGCAAACCGCAACCACTGCAGCAAGAGTTTGATCCCTGCTGTCGGCCAGGGAGGGGACCCTCATGGTGTGGCAGACCTCTCCTGCTGTGCCCACTGCTCCCCTCAGCAGTGTACTTCTGTTGATCTGCCTGTTCTGCTCCCTGCTCTCTGTGGTGAATCCTGTCACCCCCCCTCCCCCTGCCCCCCGCCACACACACACCTCTGGCCTGTACCCCAGTGCTTGTATGCATAAATAAATTTTAAAACAATCTTAAAAAAATAAAAATAAAAAAATAACTTCTCATTCACCCCTCCATCAGCCCCAGGTAACTGTATACCTTCTGTTTCTATAAATTTAGCTATTCTGGGTGCAGCATATATTTGTGATCATATGCTATTTGTTTTTTGAATCTGACTTATTTCATTTGGCATGTTTTCAAGATTAATCCATGCTGTAGCATATATTAGAATGTAATTCTTTTTTAAGGTTAAATAATAGTCCATTATGTGTATATGCCACAATTTATTTATCCATTTATCCATTAATGAATATTTGAGTTGTTTCTGTTATTTGTAGTGCTTTCTTATGATAATATGTATTTTACTTCCCTATCAGAATACATAGCACATTGTAGACCCTCACTAGATATCAGTTGAATGAATAAATAATGGGATAACATTAAATTTAGTCATCTTTAAACATTGGCAACTTCATCTGAAAGATATATTGTTTTTAAAATTATAGATATAGTTGGATGGACATTTGTAGGAGAAAAGCAAACAACAAAATCTTTGCTATTTTCTAGTTGTGTAATAACACTTTTGTCCTTTTTGAGTCCTCTTGGCTCGGTCTCTACCTGCAGTCATTACTGTGACTTCTGGTTTTGTGTGTATTTAACCAGAATCACACAGGTGCAAACTAACTGGAACTTAGCACAGACTAAATAGTTTACATTCCCGAAGCTTCTCTGACATGGTAGTGTAAGACAACTGCAGACGCCACTTTGCTATCAATCATGCACAACTCAAAATTCTGAGGGACATTGAGATCTGTTGACCCATGTGGTAAAAGGAAGTGGATAATGCTTTGTTTTCTCCTTTTCTAGACTGATTTACAATAGCTTACTTCTGAGAGTTTCTAATACTAAGATTTTGACTTTTTGATAGACTTGGATGAATTCTAGATAGGAAATGAGTTTTGTGCTATGCTCTCACCTGACATCTTTGGTGGAATTCTAAAAATCAATGCCATATCAAACATTCAGAAGATACAAAAATGTGGTCCACTTCATAACCCTATATATATATATATTTTTTTTTTTTTACCTATATTGCCCCTGAAAAAAAGTGGACCAAAACTGGATGGACCACGGAAGTATACAAGCAAGTGGTGAAAAGTTAACCAAGTGGTTGGCTATATGCAGCTGTTATGAAAAATGTTGTGTCTACTCTAACAAATCAAACAGCATTTTGGCGCCAACTATATAGATGCTGATTTAGCAAAGGTCATGTTTCTAAATTCCCATTACTTAAAACATGGGATAGAAGAATCAAAAACTGAGATGGAGTGCAGGGAGTGGGTGGGGGAGGTAAGAAAGGTGGGTTCTTCTAATGAAGGGACCCTGAACCAAGGGACAGTGGTATTTGAGGAACCAACAACTTTGGGCTCAGTGTCAGCAATCAAGATGACGATAGTGGTTATGGCAGTTCAAAAGCAAATAGATGGTTAAGAAGTTCAAATCTGAGAGAAAATGTACAAACCCAGGTTAAAGGCACTGTGACTTCAAGTCCAGTGAAAGGCAAAAAGTGAGTCATTCCACATCTTCAAAATCATCAAAGGACCAATCCTCCTCCCAAAGAGGAGGAAATGGACAGCATCCCCTAAAAGAAAACACCTGCAATCCACATACATATGAAATCTGGAGATCAGAGGTCTGAAGAGGACGTCCATTCTGGGGAGGATTAGAAGTGATGATGATTTGGAAAAGATTTTATTGGAAGAAAAATGTATTTGAGTAGGTGAAAAAGAATAGAAAAAGAATATCTACATGTGAGAACTTGGTTTTGGTTAAGTTTGATGTTAAGTGTTTTTGTTTTTGTTTTTTCCTTTTGTTGAAAGTAACATTTGCTCGTTCTTTAAAAAAACATTGTATGTTTAATTCACCTTTTTTTCTGTTAGTCTTCTCCTTGCCATTACCCTTCAGCCGTCTTTCCTCGTGAAAACCACGTAGTGTTTATCACTAGATGGACTGCTTCAGCTTTGTAATGGAAGGTGTACCACAGCTGTAAGGCAATAATTGAGATAAACACTATGGAAATTTTGCTTTTTACTAAGTTGTAGAAAGCTGAACAGTGATCAGTGTATTAGAGTTATTTTTCCCTAGCCTCTTCAATGGTTGGTGTTGGAGGAACTATTTATGTGCACCATTCTCAGAGGTGTGAGGAAATATCTCACTGTGGTTTTGACATGCATCTCTCTTAGATTTTCTTAGCATTCCTCTGAATATCATACTGGGGCACTATTTTCATGACATGATGGTTGTATTTGGTGACTAGGAAGTGGCAACTATTAGAGAAAGTCTAAAAAATAAGATGACATGGTAACTTCAATACTCTGACTGGAAATCTCAGAACACCCAGTTCGTTAGATATATTTTCTACTTTTCACATTACTTGGGTGGCAGATTTGCTTCACTTTCTAACATGATACAACAAGAATCCCCTTGCTCAAGTTTCCAGTAACATTCTTCTAGTTTTTTTAATTCTAGTTTTTTAAATTTTTTAATTAGACAGGCACCTACCACTAGCCTTGTCTATCTCTTCAAAGCACCTTTGGCTTTTCATCACACCTTCCTCATCATCATTCCAGCTCTTTCCATTACTCTGTTCTAATAATCTCTGTCAGAGTTTAGATTTTTGGTTATGAGAGAAAACCACTTTCAGGCCCCAAAATCTGTGTTGGGTACATATTGCTATATAACAAATTACCTAGAAATTTAGCAGATAGAGATTTAGTAGAAGTATTCACCATTATATATACATATATATTTTTTATATTATTGTTTCTGTACATCTGAAGTAGGGAAGCACAGCTGTGTAGTCTGACTCAGGGTCTCTCATAAGATTATGGACAAGACATTGGCTAGGCCACTGGTTGTCCAAAGGAGATCACACAGCTGTTGGCAGGAGATCCAGTCCCTTTTCAAAAGGCTGTTTGTGTAGCCTCATGACATCACAGCTGGCTTCTGTCAAAATAAATCAACTAAAAGAAGACAAGTCAGAGCCACAATAAATTGTTTTGACCTAAAATTTTAAGTTACCAACCATTGTTGCTGTACTATCCTAGTGGTTACATAGGCCAACTCTATTCAGTGGCAGAAGAGACTATAAAAAGGCATGAATACCAAGAAGCCATTTTGGAGGCTCTGCTACCTTAGAGACTAGCTACCATAGCACCTTTGCATTCAGAAAATAGTGTATATCATCACACTTGCAAAGATTGCTACTTCCTTTGTGCTTTAGTCCTAATCCATGCAACCCATTCTTAAATAAACCACTTACATACAAATTTTTGTCTCAAATTCTACCTTTGTGGTAATTCCAGAAAAGAGAGCATGCTTTTAAATATGATTGGTTTTATGAAGACTTACTATTTTTATGAGGGGAACCCGGGATGAAGTGAGGGTTAAAAATGATAGAGGTCCATATCTCTAAAGATACCATTGATTTGGTCCCATTTTTGTCTACTCAGATTACTGAACTCTATATGCATATTCATTTTCCAAAGGTAACTTTGGAAAATATATATGCATATATATTTTCCAGTATATGTACGTGTATGTTTTCCAGGAATCAACAAAGAGTTCTCAGTGTCATGCTATGCATCATGAAAAAAAATCATTTCAAACAATGACAGTAAATATATTTATGATGTGGAGTTGCTACCTTAAATCCACTTTGTAAAGCACTGAAAGGCTGTATTAGTGATTTTGGCAGATCTTGAAGGCTGTTGAGTTTATGTATCTATTATCATCAATAATTTCTATCCTTGTTCTGTAAATAATCTGTCAATCACATATATACTGATATCCCATAGAATTCTCAAGTTTGTTTTTATTTTGGTTGATATTATTTGGAGTGTCAGGGTTTTGTTACATTGTTTTGTTACATTTTTAAACTGGCAGTGCAACTTCTCACATACACCTTTTAATTTTTGATGTGCATTGACACTCTTAGTAAGACTTTTGTGTTTTTGTTTTGTTTTGTTTTTGTAGTCAAAGCACTAACAAATTTTATAAGCTTGGAAGGAAAATATCTATGAAACGTGTCATCCTGAAAAATACTTTTCCTCGAAATTGATTTGGTCATGCCAATAGTTCGATGCCCAGCTATTAAAGTAGTGTGAAGCTTTCCATCATGGCAACGTGCATTATCTATCTCAATTGCTCATATATAGCTAATGTAACTTTTTGGGAATTCTGCATGAAATAGAAATATTGTGGATGTTTATGACATTGTTTTGCTTAGGTCTGAAAAGATCTAACCTACCAGGTAGTATAACTTAATCTTGTTTGTTCTTAATATGTTTCCCAAAACAGTAAAATTATTGTTCAAAAAAAATTCTAGCACTTGATACAAAAGTCAAATAAGATCATACATATCATACATGTGAAATATGTATACTAACCAAATAATATCTACTATACAAATAATAAAATATAGTAATAGAATAAAATATAGCAGTATAATCTAAGAATATGGTATATAAGTACTTCTCATTGCCATGGTTTGATACTAATCAGTACCTTTAAATCATAGCTTTGTATATTTTTGGTAAAATTGCCTAACTGTGGACAATAAAATGTTCAGAAGTTTGCCTTACACATATGCAAAATAAATTCCTGATGGACTTATGTACTAAATATAACTGTAATGAAGACAAAGTCTTCATATAATTTTACAAATAATAATATATTTATATCTATATTTAAAAGTCTCTTTTAAGCCTACAAATAAAAAGAGGCAGAAAATTATGTTAGTGAAAATCTTACATATCAGGAAACAGAAAATATAAAAAAGTTAACATATACATTCAGGAGAAAATACACTTTAAAGTTCATAGAAGATGTTAATAGCAATAAATAAATACATTGAAATTTAAAAGTAAAGTCCACAACACTGCTAGAAAATATAAAAACTAATTGAATAAATAACAGAAGAGGGTATAATTATGTTCAAAATCATATTAATGAAAAGATATTAAAACACCTGGTGGGGAGGGGAGGGGGAGGGTTGAGGGAAGATGGGAACACAAGGGACTGAGGTGATGGTGCACTGGTGAGATGGTAATGGGGAATACATGGGGATTACAATTAATGGCAAGTATATGTAAATTTTAAAATATTTTAATAAAAAAATAAAAAATAAAAAAACGCAGACTTGTATTTATAAAACTCACAAAAATTATTATAACAATGCTGACTAGGGCTTAGTGATGGGATGTTGATTTCCACAAGTTTTTTTAAAAATCCACTGGCGACATGTATTTAAAAACCTAAAACTTGTCATAACCTTTGACCCAGTTACTCATTTTAATGAGATCTAACTATAGAAATTATCACTAATGCATGAAGTGTTTAAAACAGTAAATGACATGAAAATGTGAATCATTTTGTGTGAGAAACAGGTATTTCACATTATCACAAATATCCCTCATAATATTGATGCTAGTTTATAGTTCAGATAGTGTTATGAGATGATAAAAATTAATGGCATGATTCATATTACATTATTCTTTACAAATAGAGGAATCAAAACTCAGAGAGGTTAAGTGATTTTCTTAAGAGAAATCAAACATGATATAACCTGAAAATAGGTTACTATATTTGGCAACTGTAAAATCAGCTCTCCTAGTCACTGATTCCTCATTCAATGTCTCATCAGATTTAAAGAGCTAGTTCTAATTTTGTACATTTAATTTGCTATTCTTATATAATTTCTTATTAAAGTTTAATTACTTATTGAAGATGAAAGCTCAGCTTGACTTCACAGTGCTCTCTTTATCCACCAAACTGATTTGTCATTTGAGAATTCTATTTTAAATTAAAATTAAAACTCAAGTCAAAGAAGCTATGAATTTTCCTTTTACTTTTCTTTAAAAGGATCTTTTAGTATATTTTAGATCACTGAGTATCCAAAATTCAATTGTTTTTGTGTTCATAGATTTCTACATAGGGATCTCTTGTGTGTGTGTATAAACCTATTAGCATATATTAATACATAGCTTACCAGTGTGTGGAACTATTTCAAAATAGATACTTAAATACCCACAGCAAAAATCCTTTGACATGATCAAATTATCAAAGAATCAAAATTATCTTTCAGAACTGAGAAAGAAAGAAAGTATATTATCACCAATTCAGAATTTTTAAGGTCTTTCTGGATGTTATAGTACACAACAGATTGAATTTAAATGAAAGAAGACTAAATTTATAGTCAAAATACTCAAAGGATGGCTTCTTTGAGGAAGTAAGCCCTTAGGATTCCCACAGTAGAATCTGAAATCTGTAAAAAATATAAGTCTGTATCTGTTGTGGAGAAAATTGTACTTATAAATTGCTGATGGGAGTACAAACTGGTATATTTTAGACAATACTAGATCTATTTAAAGCTTGAAAATTTGCAATATTTTTGACTTATTTATTTGACCAACATACAACAATAATTGTACATTGCAGCATTCTTTATAAAATTTAAAATGGTTTTTAAAAAGACCTAAAATAGGGTATCAAAAACAAATTATCAGTTAGATAAATCATGGTAAATTATTACAACATACCAGTAAGGCTGATTTATTTTTCTAGCGTTTTGTGAAATAATAAAGCAGGTTATAAAACATTTCGGAATATAGTCCCAAGTTAATTTTAATTGCTTAGTAGAATGACAGCAAAAGATAAAGAATAGTTACCTCTGATTTATGGGGTTTATTATTTTCTTTCTGATTAATTAGCAGTGATTTCTAATTTTTTTCTAGACTGATTTGCTTGAATAAAACAAGTAGAATTGTTTTATTTTTCTGAATTGTGAATTTTACAATAGGATACTGTGCTGCTTTCAAGAGGCAGAAATTAGTATATTGCTAAGCTATCTGTGCATTCCTTGAAGTTAGTAAACTAGGACATGCTGTTCTTTAACCAAATCCAGGAAAGGAGAATGCACTATCTCATATGAAGGATATAAGCATGTTTAGTCAAACAAGAAACTGGCTCATTTGAAAGTTTTATAGCAAACAAGGACACAAAGTAGTTTGCATAATTTTCTCATGTTCTTTTTATAGTGTTTATCTTTTATAAGACTCTTTGGAACTGTTGCTGGCCACCTGTCAATAATGTGGCCTTTTATAGACTCAACCTTTTATTGTTCTCATGTCCTTGACATATAAAAAAAAAACAGTCTTAGAAGAAGCCAATGTTGAATATGGTAGACAAAATACTAATTTTAAATTTAAAAGGCTGTCTTTTGTAGACTGATATAAAGAGAATTTTGAATGGCATGCAGAGAATAGACATGTTATGAAATCCTCCTTAGCAAGTATAAAAATAAATTCATTATTTTATCAACATTTTTGAAAAGTTAAGAATCATATTTAAAGCACTAATGTATAGAAAACTAAGCCAAGCAGCATTCATTTTAAGTTTTATAGCAATTTTACATAATTTTACATAATTTCAAGTGAAAATATTTGTATTGTGAGTCTATAAATTACATAAATATTCTAGGTTTATAAACAACTGCTTTAACTAATTTTTAGTGAAATAAGACAAATAGTATTTCTTGGTGTATATAAAATCTGTCACACTAAGTGCAGTAACTGTATTTTTTGACCTATATCCCAAAATGTTTGCATGATACTTAATGAATATAGTTCTACAAATCTGTATGCATGCAAGAATACACTTCCATTCAAAAGGGATTTTATTTAAGACCTTATATAAAGCTGCCTGTCCTTTGTTTTGCAGAATTAGATACCAGGTTTCCTTTACATAATTTATGAACAAGAACAATAAAGGAAGCATTTTGAAACAGTGGAAATTCTTTTTGTTCTTGTTAAAAAGCAGACATCCCTATACACACTCACACATAACCACATATCACCGTTCTAACATTGCAACTTCCCGCTGTCAGTAATGTGAAACTTGAGCTACAATTTAACATTATTCAGAGAAACAGTTAAATATCATATTATTCTGTTGTACTTGGGAGAGGACTTTATGTTTTCCTTGATGGAGTGTACATATTGTGCTTTCACATTGCACTTTAAAACATCTGTACTTGTTGTAACATGGTAGCTAATTGGGCTAACAATTCTTAGCTGTCAAGAGCCATTTTACAGCCCCCTTTCTGTTCAGTATGTGATTATTTTAAGACCACTTGGCGGCCAGAAGTAGACAGCCCTTCATAGGATGTACAGTGGTGAGGATCTGATCTTTCAAGAGGTCTGTTAATTGGACACACATGAAATACCCAAGGTGCAATGAAAGATAAGACAGCAGTTAAAGCCTGGAAAGTGAATGACTTTTCTTTAGGTTCAATTGTGATTATATTGCCACCTCTACTTTCACTGGTGCCTTCATGCATTTCATTTTCCTTTAGCCTCAGTGGGTATTTTTATAGATCTCCTTGGAATTTTCTCATAAAATTCTCTTCTATCTTCTGGTTACTTTGAATAAAATAAACCCATCGGTGTTATCTGTGAAGAGCTGCCTAATAAGAATCTGTGATAATATTGTTGAAGTGGAAATTGAAAGGTTTTTGTATTTAGAATACATGCTTTTCCTTAGGTTACCTAGCAAACTTTAGAAATGCTTACCCATCAATGTATATAAAAAAGTAGATTCCTTGAACTAACTCTTTCTGCTGTCATTGACATCAACTATGCATTTTCTTGGATATAAAGAGCTACTGAGTAAATATAATTTTTTGAACAAAGTAATTGAAAGATTCATTCAAAAGCCAGCCATGAAAATGTAGTCATGGTCAAATCAAGTGCTGGAGAATATAGGAAAAATTTTGTTCTCAAGTGTCCTTAGACTCACTCTAATATGATAAGCATATATTTGCAAGACAAATATTCAATAAAATGAAATTGTAATAACCATTGTGTGTGAGAGACATGCAGTGTATTCTGAGAGTGGTAAAAAGGGAGCTCCCTAACTTGAAGTCAGTAACCATGAATCATTGACAAAGTGAGCACTGTTATTTTAGAATATACTTAGAAGTAAGCCTGGAGTTTTTTGCTGAAATTTCACTTGGGGGAGTTTAATATATTAACCATTCCCTATGTTGTTTAGGGTAATTTTCAAACTTAATAGCTAATGTTATATGGTTCTGATTCATAATTTTGGGGTTCCCTTTCCAGGAAAAAAAAATAACCTACTTTTGGTATATGTGCTCTCCTTCCTAAACAATGACATGCAAACTTGATGTCAGTTCATATTTGTATGCTCAGATTTCTGTAACAAAAGTTAGTAGCTTAAGTTATTTAAAGCATATCTTTACTAGCACAACTCTGGGCACAAAAGAAATCATCCTGTACCCCTCTGGCTTCTTCTGGTATTGGACAGTTAATGGAAACAGCAACAGATGGTTTAGCAAAGGAAAACCAATCAGTTTAATGACATACATATGTAGAATTTACATGGTTGTAAATTCCAAGGAACAATGGGGAGGACCAGGGATGTTTTCCTTCCTTTTGAGATCTGGGGCATCAAGGACAAAGAGGGGGAGATCTTACATAACAGATAAGAAGGGGTGATCTTAGCCTTACTGCAGTAGTAAATATGAGTGCCTTAGAGCACATTTTACTGGTAAACCCTGAAACTGGATGAGACTCCCAAACTACTTTGTTCTAGGACATAAAGTGAAGAACAGTGATTGTTTTTTCTATTAGGTAAAGAACAGAAACTTTTGATGTGATGATCTCTCCTTTGATTAATGGTAATGTATCCCACATTAGCACCTCATGGCTCATAGGACCTAATTGACCTCTAGTTTCTATACCATGTTGACAAGAGACCTAATCGGACCTATTGGGAAAATCTATCTGATCTTTTTGAGGAGTCTGACCCTTTAAAACCTACCTGAAAAGTATAATAAAATACATTAATGTCTATGAAGTATGAAATGTGTATGCTGCATATCCAGTACTTATATTTAATAACGATTAATACAGCATTTATAGTAAATCTCTTCTACTCAGAACTCTAATTCCTTTTGTAATGAACTTTCAAATTGTCAGCATCTAGTTAGACAAAATTAAATGTTCAATTTAAGATAAGCATAGTCTTAATATTTCACTCTTTGTAGATTGTTTTCTGTAGAAATATCTAAACCTCAAGTTCTAAAATCTAGGATAAATCAGATTATTTAAAGTTAGAACTGGAATCTGAAATCCAGAATTGTTTTGTTATTCATTCAAAATGTGAACTTGGTGAATTTCTTTCCATTCATGTATCCTATTACTCTCATCCATAAGGTGAATCAATTAATCTGGTTTAGTGTTTCATATTTCAGCAACAGAAGTCCCTTGTTAGATAAAATCTTATGCGTAATCTCAACATATATAAAATAAACAGTAATTATGTTAATGGTTGATTATTAATAGAATAATGGTTGTTATTAATAATAATATTGGTTATAAAAACAACAATGATAAGGAGATAAAGAGATATTAGGGTAGGATTGAAGGATCCTGGAGCCCTAAAATCCCTATCTCCTCCTGTACCTCAACTTCCCACACAACATAGAATAAAGATAGCCCTAAGTTAAATCAATTAATTCCTCAAATTCTTTGGAGTATATTTTGAAAATCATGTAATTAAACAATCTTTAATTTTCCTTGAAATTCCAGAATACTATAGTTCTAAATTTTGTAAATTGATATTTATAGAAGCATTGAAAATCATATTATCTACCTTAAAAATTTTAAATGCAAAATGTAAATAGGTTTCATTCTGTGCTAAGGAGAATTCTAATTAAAGAGCCCATATTTCATACTAACACCATGTACTTAACTAACCCTAAATCATCTCTATCATTCCTAATAATAGTTAATATTTGGGAAATGAATAAACAGATAAAAGCCAAAATGCCCCTTTTATGTTCAGAAAATTGCAGAAGTCTTTAGGTTATATTTAACTTCTCTTCTATTTTTATACTTCATGGGGGAAGGGTATGAGAATAATTAATTTGGGGAGTATGTTAAAGGCAGGCTTTACTTAAATGAAGATTTTTCACTTCCCAGTTTTGACTACCAGAAACCAAACAACTTTTTGTAAGGATACAAATTTACAGTTATTGGACTCTTGGAGTCCAGGGCTATAACGATAAAAAATGAGGTGGAAAGGAGAGCATTCTATAACATAATTACTCAGGAAAATAAAAAGCTGCAGAATGTGAAGTTCTTCCAAAGGAAACAACTCTTTGCCAGTTACTGAAATAACTTTGATGGTTATGAGGCAGGAGTAATGCGTTTTCATTGTGGCTAATTCTGATGACCTTTATGAACAAGGGCTCTCTACATAAAATTAAGTAAGTGAATACCAGAGAAGTTTTAATAATCCCAAAAGGACCCAAAGTAAAATTGTCCCAGCCGTTACCTTATATAGACTCTGTGACACAGTTCCGCTTTTGCAAAAACATTGAGTGCAGATCATTATTTTTCAGCAGCCATGAACAGAGACCTACTTTATAACACTTCAGGGAAGTTAATGTACTAGATCTTGAAATGCCTTTCTGGAAGGTGAAGTAACTTAGTTTTCTTCTAGTACCACTCTTAAATTAACTCCTGTATCCTTTTTAGGTCCATGGGGCCGATGCATGGGAGATGAATGTGGTCCAGGAGGCATCCAGACCCGGGCCGTGTGGTGTGCTCATGTGGAAGGATGGACAACGTTACATACAAACTGTAAGCATGCTGAGAGACCCAATAACCAGCAGAATTGTTTCAAAGTTTGTGACTGGCATAAAGAATTATATGACTGGAGGCTAGGACCATGGAATCAGTGTCAGCCAGTGATGTCCAGAAGCCTAGAGAAACCCTTTGAGTGCATTAAGGGTGAAGAAGGCATTCAGGTGAGAGAGATAACCTGTATCCAGAAAGAAAATGACATTCCTGCGGAGGATATCATTTGTGAATACTTTGAACCCAAGCCTCTTCTGGAACAAGCCTGCCTCATCCCCTGCCAACAAGATTGCATTGTGTCTGAATTTTCTGCCTGGTCAGAATGCTCCAAAACTTGTGGTAGCGGACTCCAGCACCGGACACGACATGTAGTGGCACCCCCCCAGTTTGGAGGTTCTGGCTGCCCAAATCTGACAGAGTTTCAGGTGTGTCAATCCAGTCCCTGTGAAGCTGAGGAGCGCTTGTACAGCTTGCATGTGGGTCCCTGGAGCATGTGCTCCATGCCCCACTCGAGGCAAGTGCGACAAGCAAGGAGACGTGGGAAAAATAAAGAACGGGAAAAGGACCGAGGGAAAGGAGTGAAGGATCCAGAGGCCCGTGAACTTATTAAGAAAAAGAGAAATAGAAACAGACAGAACCGACAAGAGAACAGATATTGGGACATCCAGATTGGATATCAGACTAGAGAAGTTACATGCATCAACAAGACTGGGAAAACTGCTGATCTAAGGTAACATTTTATTGCTATTAACCTGACATGTCTGTTAAAAACATAGGTGAGAGGGTACTCAAGAGATGCTGCACTGAGTCCTGGAATTTGTATATGCATCCCCAAGTAAAACATTTTCCACCTTAAGGCAGTGAAGATTTTGTGGGTTTCCTGACATTGTTCTTTTTTTTTTCTTTCCTTCTTTATTTATATGTATTTGGCATCAATGCTAATCCCCGTGGATTTCCCATCACCATTTCACCTGTGCACCATCACCTCAGTTCCTTGTGCACTTATCTTCCCTCAACCCTCTCCCTCCCTCTCCCCACCAAGTGTCCCCAATTTGTTCTTGTCTTTTTGTTTTTGTTTTTCTTCTTCTTATGATTATGATTATTATTGTTATTATTCTTTTCCTTGATCCTTATTTGGTTCCCTTATATTCCTCCTAGGGGGGAAACCATCCAGTATTTTTCCTTTGCCTTCTGACTTATTTTGCTGAGCATAATCCCTTCCAGTCCCATCCACTGACATTATTTTTATTATGTTCAGAGGCTCAACTACTTGAGTTAATTTCAATTTTACTTTCCAAAGTTATAGCATGAGCAATACTTCTTTAGGTCAGTAGTAACATTTCTGCCTATAACACAGAGGAAAGAGTTTGGGGCTTTTGAGTTCGCTGAGTGTCTTGATGAGAATAAGGTACACTCATAATGTCTTCATTTATAACATTTTCAGAATTACCCTATAAACAAAATCTATACTGAGGGGGCTATACTTAAGAATAATTCCTCTCACATTTTATAAAATAGTAAAACTCTCCCCAGAGAAAAAAAGTGGTACAAGCAGAAAGTGAGGTAAGAGGAGGGCACTCGATTGTGAATAGCTTCATTTAGAAAACATGTAATTGGGCCTCCCTGGTGGCGCAGTGGGTTAAGCAACGCACTATGAAGCAAACCACGGTCACTGCAGCACGAGTTCAATCCCTGCTGCTGGCCAGGGAGGGGACCCACATGGCGCAGCAGACCTCTCCTGCTGTGCCCGCTGCTCCCCTCAGCAGTGTACTTCTGTTGATCTGCCTGTTCTCCTCCCCGCTCTCTGTGGTGAATCCTCTCACCCCCCCACACCTCTGGCCTGTACCCCAGTGCTTGTATGCATAAATAAATGAATCTTTAAAAAAAAAAAGAAAACATGTAATTAATTGGCTGCATTTTCTAGACAGACATTATTTGATAAATTATCTCTAGGCAAATAATGCATGTATTATGAATAACTTTCTCCTGTATGATTTATTTATTGTGAATATATTCAGTGAGGATTATTCATTGAAGATTATCTAAAGGATATGATGTTCTCTAGATATTCTAAATTTTGTTCCTGGATAAGCCAGGCCATCTGGGAGTGGCTTATCTGGATCATTTGCGTAATTGCTTTTTCTGAAATATTTATGCAGTTATGATTTGAACTGAACTGAGAAATTATGGTAACATCTCGGAATTGTATATCATATTTATTGTAGAAATGACACTTAAAGTGTCATCTACTCCATCACCCAGTCTGTTTGCTTGATTAAAAACACATTAAATAAATTTCACTGAAGTCTCAATCCATGTGTTTCTGGTAGCACTGTCTTATAGCCATGGAAATCTTGTAAAAGATCCCATTTTTCAGTTTACTTTGACTGTAGCATGGGTGTTGTTTACTCTCACACCCCACTGGCCTGTCTTTTTCTTATTCTTATTATTTTCCTTTATTCCTTCCTATCTAGTAATTTTACTATTGATTTTTTAAAGTTGGTTTAAAGCCTTTTTTGGAGAAGGATATATTTTAAATGATACAGAAACAAATGTTTCATTTGTCTAAGACAATGACTTTTTTCAGCATTAGCTTTTTTTCTGGATGCTATTTTCAGGATATTTGCTGTTGTCTTTCTCTGCTTAAACAACTGTATTTTCCCTCAAAAGTACATTTGCTCTTTCTCTGTCTGGAGTGTTCAATCCAGCTTCTTTCCTGTTTTTTCAAGTGGCTGTTCTTGTTCTACTGTTTTCTTTCTCTATATTTCCTACAACCTTTGATGTGTGTGTGATTGTGTGTATGATGTATGTTTCCTTCAGATATTGTGTCCTAAGCATTTTTGATTCCATCTCTGTCTTATTCTTCTCTGCAAATCTTTATTCTGGAGATTTCCTGATCTCTTTTTGTAAAGTATTGCTGTTATATTAGTTACTTGACTCATAGGAAGTAATTGAACCTCCAAGGCAACTTGAATTTCTCCTGCTGTCAGTGGATTAATGTGCTATAGATATTTAATTTCATCTTGACTACTTACTTAAAAGTATAATTAAGATAGTATCACTTCATAGAGCATAGTATTGTCATCTAGTTGTTTGAAATAAGAATATAGAATTTAAAATGTGTAGCATACTTGTCTGATACATATTTTTCATTAGAAATAGCTATCTATTCTAATGCAATTAGAATTGCATGAATATTATAAATTAAGGTATAAAATAAGTCTCATGTTAAATTGGTTAATATTCCTCTTATTTAAGAATTACATAGAAAAATATACATGAATAATTTGATTTTAAAAGGTTAGTTAAAAGTTAAAGACTTAAGTTTTCCTTGATGGCACAGGGGTTAAGTCTCAGCGCTATGAAGCTATCTGCAGCCACTTCAGCAAGAGCTTGATCCCTGACCATGTGGTGCAGCAGACCTCTCCTGCCTCACCCTCTGCTCCCCTTAGCAGTGTATTTCAGTCAGTCTACCTGTTCTGCTTCCCACTCTGTCTCTGGTGAGTCCTCTCACCCATGCTTCCCCCACTTCTGGCCTATATTCCAGCTCTTGTACGCATAAATAAATACAGTAAATCTTTTTTAAAAAAGTTAAAGACCTAGTAAACAAGGTACTAAAATAAGAGAGTTTGATCTATAATTTGCTCAGGTATTACAACATCAGTGTCACTAATAAAGTGAAGAGTAAATAAATAATATCAACAAAGAATAATCAAGAACTTAAAGCATTTAACCTTATATCAAGTTTAGAAACAGTTTTATTATGTAAAAGGCTAAAATTATACTTTATGTATTTTATTGAAGTAACATTGATTTTTATAGGGTTATTATATATGATATATATGATTCAGAGGTGAGAGTTCACGCCTCTTCAGAAGATGTTTTTATCACCACAACACACCCATCACCAAGAGAGAAGAAACATCATGCTATAATAACTAAGCTTACCAAAATAAACCTAAGAATCTTAGGAAGCACTTCATAGGCAAATAAAAATAATTTGGGGAGAATTACTGCTAAAACTTCTGAGTTAAAGATGACAGATCTAACCTCTTTCTGCTTTCAAACAGATTAAAATTAGTAAGAATGAAAAACACAAAGTTCATTGTTTATGTTGACAGATACAATCACAGTCCCAAAGCAAAATTTGAATTTTTGTTCAGTGCCATTAAATTAAAGTTGAAGGAGGAAACAGATCTCTGTAACTTTCATGAGCATTCACAATCTCTAAGAGTAGCCTGACTTTCTGAGGTTCCAACTCAAGGAACTTCTGGGCTTGGTGTGTTCTCTGTGAAACAACTGCTGAAATATCCCTGATTCTTGTTAGAAAACATAATGGCTCCAACCACTATGGAAGGCTGTGTGGAGGTTCCTCATACTGCTAAAAATGGAGCTACCATATGACTCAGTAATTCTACTCCTAGGACTCTCCCCAAAGTACACAAAAACATTAATTCAAAAGGATACCTGCACCCCTATGCTTATTGCAGCACTGTTTATAATGGGTAAGATATGGAAACAACCCAAATGCCCAAAATAAATAACTGGATCAAGAAAATGTGGTGTATATGCACAATGAAATACTATTCAGCAATCAAAAAAGTTAAACTCATGTCAATCACAGCAACATGGATGGAGCTAAAGGGATTATTTTCAGTGAAATAAAAGGAAAAAGAAAAATATCAGATGGTTTTGCTTATAGGAGGAAATTAGGGGAACAAAATAAAGGATCAGGGGAAAATAATAACAATGAAAAAATTTAATAAGTAACTATAAATCAGAGACATTCTGTAGGGCAGAGGAAGAGAGAGGAATCAAAACAAGGGAGGGAAGAGCACAAGGGACAATGGTGATGGGTGAACTGGTGGTGGAAATTCTATGAGGACCACCTAAGAGGAGAAAGGAAATATGTACAAAATTGAACAATGATATAAAGTATATATAAATAAGTTTAAAACATGAAAACAGAATGACAAAATGGGCATTATTTCTATGTAAAATATTGATGTTGGCATAGTAACTTTGTGTTCATCCACTCTGAGAATAATTTATTGCTTATAATAAGTTTTTAATTGATTATCTTGAGTTTTCTAAAACATCAAGAAAAAAATCTCAGTTTTTCCACCTGTTTCCAGTTTTCATTTTTTCCCCTTGTAACTATTGACTAATATGTACCAGATATCTTCATAGCACAATGGAAACAAAAGATTAAAATATTCTATTTGCAATAGTAAAAAAAAATCTGTAAATGAACCTTATTATAAAAATTCTAATACCAGGCTTAGAAAAAGTAAAAAAAGTAGACATGTGCCTATCTAGAACATTTATAAAACAATATACCATGCCACTGGTAAATATACATCTACATTGTTACTGTAAAATTAACAAGGGGAAATAAGCATGTGAAAAACATGAAGAAAATTCTGAAAAATAAAAGTATAGAAAAAAAATCACAAGATAATTAAATACATTATATTCTACCACAATCACAATTTTATATTAGTGTGTGGATAACTAGATTAAACAAAATAGGGTGTAGAGAAAGTGATCCCTAAGACTCTATAATTTGTTGTCAGGATAAGAGAACATATTCAGTTGTTTGGGAAAAAAAGACATAATTTAATTATTTTTTTGTTTGTTTTTTGGTTTGGGTACAGTTGCTTCTCCTTCTAAAGGAATAAGATAAGAAGAATTAATACTTTTTAAAAGTAGGAGTTGTTCCCCTTTATCACTTGTTATGCCACAGAAAAATCCAGGTTCATTTAATACTTTATAATATCAAATACTAAAAGAAAAGATTGACCTTTTAGGGTTCTCATTCTTTGTGAGCCCTGCCAGATGTTATCCATTTTATTTCTTAAAAGAACCAGATTTAACTTTCTTCCTTTTTTTAAAAGATTTATTTTATTTATGCATGCAAGAACTGGATACAGGACAGAGATGTGTGTGTTTGTGTGTGGGGGGTGACAGGATTCATCAGAGACAGAGTGGAGAATAGAACAGGCAGATTGAATGAAGTACATTTCTGAGGGGAGCAGTGGGTGAGGCAGGAGAGGTTTGCTGTGCCATGTTGGTCCCCTCCCTGGCAGGGAATGCAAATTGTGCTTCAACGGCTGTGAATGTGTCATAATGTAGTACTTAACACCTTGTGCCACCAGGGAGGCCCCATATTTGTCTTTCATTAGTCTTTTAGACTGTTTTTTAATTCTATTGCATTTAGTTATGCTCTCAATTTTTATCTATTGGCTTTTGGTTTGGTTTTGTTCATCTTTTTCTTGTTCCTTAGGTGAGTAATCAGATTCTCTTAGTTCTTTCTTTTCTTGATAGGGACCTGGATTAGCATTGCTTAGTACTGCTTTTGCTGTGTCCCATAGATTCTAGTATTTGTGCCTCATTTTCATTTGTCTCAAGATGTTATTTTTAATTTCTTCTTTGACTTCCTCATTAACCCAGTAGTCATGCAGTAGTGTGTTGTTCAGTCTCCATATGATATATGTTTTTCCTGATTTATTTTTGTGCTTGCTTTTTAGTTTGATACCATTATGATCAGAGAAGTCTCTTGATGTGATTGAAATCTTAATGAATTTATTGATTCTTGACCTAATATATGTCTATCTGGAAAATGTTCCTTCTTTCTAATCTAATCTTAATATCTTTCTTACTAATGTTTTGGTGCTCCTTCATTTGATCAATGTTAAGTCTTCCTGATGCATTATTCCCTTAATCACTATATAATAACCATCCCTGTCTGTTGGTACATTTTTTAACTAGAAACATATTTCATCTGATAAGTGTGACTGACCCTGCCTTCCTTCAGGTCTCATTTGCTTGTAGTGATGTTTTTCCAACCCTCTCCTCTGAGTGTATATTTATTGTTGGAGCTCAAATGAGTTTCCTTGAGATAGCAGAAATTTGGATTATGTTTTCTTATTCAACCAACGTCTCTGTCTATGATATATTGTTTTATACTGAACTCAGCCTATTTACATTCAGGATAATTATTGATAAATGCGAGTCAGCTACTATTATTTTGTTCTTAGTTTTCTGTTCCTATCTCCATGTTTGTGTGCGTGTGTGTGAGTGTGTGTATGTGTGTTTTCTTTTAGATACAAGAACTCCTTTCAACATTTCTTAGAGGGTAAGTGTCTAGTTTTTGCAAACACCTTTAGCTTCTGTTTGTCTGAGAAGGCCAGCCAGTGGTGAAAGTGGTGTGTGGATGGCTCATGATGTGGCACCACTGAGAGTCCTCCTCTCTGGGTTTCCAGATCTGCTTCTCTACATTCTGAGTGCCAGGCTATCACTACCACTTCCTCTTGAGACCCAAAGGTGTGGGATAGGTACAGCACTTTTCCATGCACTCTGACTTCTGCTCTGGAGGCCCTGATTACCCAATCATGCCAGCTCCCCTTCATGTATTTCCCTACAGTCAAGGTTGCACCTCCACATCAATCAGCTCCCCCTCCCCACGTACACCAGCAAATGCAGGAGCACTGGCTTGTGCCATGATTTTCTGCCCTGCCCATCATCTCTAGGTGCTGCTCTTCCTCCATGACCCTTCTACTTCTGTAAGAATTGTAGCTCGATGTGCAGAACACACTCGAGCTTTGCTCCAAGTCACAGGATCCCTGGAGTTGCGTGCCATCTGGACCATTTTAGATTTTCCTTCAAGGAGAGAAGAAGGAACCTCTCTGGTACCATCTTCCCTCTGTAATTTCTCTTTTTCCTTTTAAGTGTAATTAAAATTCAGCCTTCACATTTCATGTGACTTTGTGGCTTTTTTTTCTCAACTCATTCTTTGCTAACATCCCCTTTCATCATCAAAATAAAAGTTGTTAAGCAGATAATTGTATGTTTTTCTCAACATGGTCAATCTCTTTATGTATGATTTTTATTTTACCTTTGAGTACTACTTGTTGACTAATCCATCCTTCTCTTTCAGTATTGATCTCTACTAAATTGATATAAAGGTTGAATATAAGACTACTGAGTTTATAACAGCTTGAAAGCTGGCTGAGTTGACAAAAGAACTTTAAGTAATGGATAATTAATTGAGAGGAATAAGAACTAAATAAAATAGAGAAACTTATGTACTCATGGCATGGCCACGTGTTGCTAAATAAGTCATTAAACTTTCTGAGACTCAGTTTTCTCACATTTAAACCATATGTCTGGAGGGGGTTGGGCAGTGCTAAGTGAGAGGGAGGGAACTGAAAAATATAAAAAGCTTTCCAAGTTTTATTTTCCAGTGAACCCTGAATTAAAAAAAAAAATCTGAAAGTGTGGATATAAAATCCTGCATATCTTTCTTGGCAGAAAGTTAATTAATTTTTGACATGTTCCATAAATCATTCCATACTGAAACATAGGGACAATTTATATGTAGGGCATATAGACTAAGACAGCTCTCAGTCTTGAAAGTAACTGCAAGGTTTTTACTCATTTGATGTGCTTCATGGTTCCTGAGAGTACATTTTCACTCTGTAACTTTTTGAATCATTGAATCATTGAAATTGCAAATCTAATCCTAGCCTTACCAGAAATAAGAGAGCAAATTGTTCACTATGTAATACTGTCTCCTTTTGGGCTATTTAGAATCCATTTATAAAATCATTACTTCTCATGCATAAATAGTAGGCTTTTAGATTAAAAATCTTTCTGTAATATTCAGTGTTGATTTGCCTGCTGTGTACTTATCATTTCTCATGAGCTTGTCTCAGCAGCCTCTTGGCCATATCTAACTAAAGAGATAGACTCAAGATGCCCACATTCTTTTGTAGATAGTAAATAGCTAACAAGAAGACTTACTGCTCTCAAAATGTAGGGGTGACTGCACAGTACACTATGTTTACCCTTAGTGAGCAATGCCTAACCCTTCCAGATTCCACTTATGTACATGTAGGCAGATATCTGAGTAATACATTAATTGGATTTATTATTTCTCTTCTTCCTGGTTGAATTCTGCCTATGGAAGCAGTAGCAGTATATCAGAGGGTGGAAAGAGAAGAGTTATTTATTTGTGTCTTCCAGGATCAGCAGATGCTATGTTCCTTTAACAAAAGACTACATCCTTGTCCAAGTACCCTTTCCTTTACCTCTAGGTCTTCCTCAGATTCTGTTAAAATCCTTCCCCTTGGTCTCTTTATTAGCTGAACTGATGTTCCTCCCATAGCCCCTGGGTGTTTTATCCCCTCTTACAAATTTCTCTTCACACTGCCCACACTTTTGTTTATAATCCTGTTATTAAACTTTTCTTAATTAACCTCTATGCGTTTCCAATTCATTTTCTTCTGATGAGTATAATAGTTACACTAAAGGAAAATGTTAGAGCAGAGAACTATATTATTTTTAACTTACTATTTCATTAATTAAATAACTATGTATTTGTCTAGTTTTCAGTCAACAAAATGCAAGATATTAATATAGTTGGTTATTGGAATATGTAGGCAAAATTGAATCTAAATATTAAGACCTCATCTGTGAAAGGAATGACATGAAATGCAATAAGCTATTAAAAATTTTATCTTATATTTTTACATAGGGGGAATGAATGCAAGTGACAACTGAAGTAATGAGTTCTTCTTTAAAGGATGTTGATAGGATCCATAATGACCTCATAGAAGAAATGCTAGAGTTCAGGATTAGTAGGTAGGCACAAAATACAAGGGAGTGGTGGAGGGAAATATGGGACTAGTAAGAACAAATATAATGAGATTTGCATTGATTTATTATGTAAGATTATCATCAGGCATGCAAATTATTCACAGTGTAAATATTATGTCATAAGGGGATGAGGAACTAGCCTAGAGGAGAAACAATATGCTGTATGCATATTATAGTAATTTAATCAGCAACCAGTATTAGTTAAGAAGTTACTATATAGCCACACTGTGCCAGGTAAGAAATAATATTTTAATTATATAAGACAGAAATTGGACATAGAAATATTTTTCAAATACCAGTATGTGTAAAATAAGTATTATATTACACCTGGAAAAAATTAAGTATAAGAAGCTTTAAATAAATTGCTCAGATCACACCCTCTCCACCCACCAAAGAAAAGCAGGATGAAATAAAAAAACACTTGATTAGGGTTGCCCAGCCATACAGCCATATATCTATGATACCTGTGGCCTGCCGTGGACGTTTACAAGGAGGTATATGTGAAGACATTTCTAAGAGAGCGTTTAAACTCATTCTTAACAGATAGGAGCATTTCAAAACTCGAAGTATATCCAGTTTTTTAAATATTATTATTCATAACTTTTGCTTTGGGAAAGATAGTGCCTTTTGATCTGATTGTTGTCTCTGCCCTCCCTCCACCCACAATGAAACTGAATTGTAGAAGAACTGTCAGTTTCCCATTTTCTTATTTTTTATACAATCCACAAATGTATCCCACTGAGATTACCCAATAAAAGTGGGAGAGAAATAAAGCATACATATCAATAATCAATAAAAGGTAAGAATATACCTTTTCACACTGTCACCAAAGCTATAGAGCAACTGGTCAGAACAATGCTAATAACTGTATATACTTCACTAAGCCAGCACAGGTTTCAAGGTAATTGGTCTGGATAGTGTTGTAAAGCAAGAAAAACTTGTCTTCTGAATTTATTTTTATATACCTATTAACATCTGTCAATAACAACACCATTTTACCTTTCAAATATTTGCTTGAGTTTTATGTACACCTCCATCCTCATCTACTTATCAATGATATCACCCAAAGTTGTTCTGTTTCCTTCTGCTCTTTCGTCAACTTAACTTCCTTCCTTAAAATAAAAGATACTTCTTAAGTCAATACTAAAAACATATCCTGATTAATTCATTCAGTTATACTAGGCCCAGATTCATTAAAACTGTGTTAAATGTTTTTCTCAAAGTAATATATAAATACATATATTGACACATATCTACTTACACATTTATATTCACATTCTATGTAATAGTAATACATGAATTGCTAGATAAGCTACTTGTGAAAGAAAAACACAATTTTGTCATTGAAAATAATGTTTTATTTATGGCATTTATCTCCATGGTATATATCTATATGAAGTTCATGAGAACATGCCGCTGTCTTTGTGAAGATTTAATACCCAATGCCTACACAGAAATTGACTTCTGTGATGCTTCAGATATGGTGAATTAGTGAATGATAAATGAGTTACCTAAGCCATGGTTAATCTTTTCTTAATTATCAATATATTTTAAGGTAAGAAACTCTTAAGGTATTTTTAAATATAGATAACATAAATTATACTAATGTTGCTATTTTTTTTCCTTTATTAAGGTAACATTGGTTTATAGAACTGTATATGATTTAGAGGAATATCCACCCCACAACCAACATCCAGGTACCCATAGTCCTTTACAATAGACAGTTGTGCCCCCTCCCACCTCCAGGTAGCCTCAGTTCTGCAGTCATATTTCTAGTGGTTGTCTTGGTTTAGTTTTGTCAGTTCCTTTTTGGGATTATTGTTATGATTGATTGTTTTTGCTACATTCCACATATAAGTGAAATCACACAGTATTCGTTTTTCTCCTTCTGACTTATTTCACTTAGTATAATTCCCTCCAGTTCCATCCATGTTGTTGCAAGTGTCAAAGTTCATCTTCTTTATAGCTGAATAATATTCTGTTGTGTTTATACATCACATCTTCTTAATCCACTGCTCTTAGGCATTTAGGTTGTTTCTATAGCTTGGCTATTGTAAATAATATTTCAGTGAACATAGGCGCGTATATATTTCAAATTAGTGTTTTTTTTTATTCTTCAGGTAGATACTTAAGAGTAGAATTTCTGAATCGTGTGGTAGATATATTTTTAATATTTTGATAACCTTCACACAGTTTTCCACAGGATTTACACCAGTCCATATTCCCATCAACTGTATATAAGCACTCCTTTTTCTCCACACCCTTACCACATTTCTCTTTTGTTGTTGTTGTTGTTGTTTGATATGGGCTATTCTCACAGGAATGCGAGAATAATTGTATGTCATTATGGTTTTTATTTGCATTTCTCTGGTAATAAGTGATGTTGAACATTTTTTCATGTGCCTGTTCATCATCTGTTTAAAATGCTAAGACCTTCCTTTTGTAGACCCCATTTAAGACAATTGCTAACACACAATCAAATCCCAGTAAATGTTTATTAAGATATAAAAAATTGAGTCTTTCAAGCTTAGAAATTGAAATTTTTAGTGAAAAATAGGAAATCAACTAAGGTCAGTAGGAAAATGGAAACTTTTGTCGGTTATCAAGAAAATAACAGGGCTTCCCTGGTGGTGTAGCAGGTTAAGCAATGCACTGTGAAGCAAACTGCAACCACTGCAGGACGAGTTCGATCCCTGTCGTCAGCCAGGGAGGGGACCCACATGGCACAGGCAGACCTCTCCTGCCTCACCTGCTGCTTCCCTCAACAGTGTGTTTCAGTCAGTCTGCCTGTTTTGCTCCCCACTCTGTCTGGTGAATCCTCTCACCTCCCATGACTCTGGCCTTTACCCCAGCTCTTGTATGCATAAATAAATAAATCTTTAAAAAAGAAAGTAACAAATGTAAAAACTTGTCACCAACAATATTCTATAATCAACTAATATAAAGTCAATAACTACATAATATGGATATTTGTTTCATTTGTGAGACAAGGATATATTATACTGGCTTACACTAAACTATTATATAGTTAAAAATTAGAAAAATATACCAATCTTATAAGCATTAGTTTGTTTAGTTTTTGGTGAATTTATAAGCAACCATAATATTGTTGTCTATTATTACTATTTTTATATCTTGAAACCACCAACCTATTTAGTCCTAAATCTCTCTCAACTTTGGTATTAACAATAAACTAAAGGCTAACTTTATAAATGTCCACCTGTAAGCTTCTAGCAAATCCACCACTTTGGGTCACTTCTCACCTTCTAATGTATGACCATCACAATATGTCCAGGATAGCTTCACCTTTCCCTTTATCTCCCAGTAGTAGTTTTGGTGTAAATGATCACCTTATCATAGGACAATTGAACTAAAGGAAGGTCTTAGCATTTTAAATATCTTAAAGCTTTTGAGGATAAAGAGTAACCTAAGTCACATTGTAAACTGCCCAATCTTTCTTGATGTAAGTTTTTTAAAAGGCTGTTCCAATTCTCTCACTTTTCCTGAGAGTTTTAATATCTCCCATTTGACTGTTTTAAGTTAAACTTTCTCCCTTGAACTGGTGATGGCAAGTTTCCCTGAGAAGCTGTTTGAGCTGGCACTTCCTTGAACAGCCTGGTCACTCAGTGGCCACTAACCTTTCATCTTCTGGGCAGCAGTTCTGCTCTCATCCGTTGTTTTCATTTATTTACTGGACTTCTCCTAGATTTATGTGGGTACTACCGAGTCTCTCTCAGACTGGAACATAACAAAGTTTTTAAATGGGAGGAAATATTTTCAAAAGAAAAAAATTCCATGTAGAATAAGAAATTTAATAAATCATTAATATACTATTTATATAACCTAATTAAGGGTGTGCCATCTCTCAAAGTATGCTAACATGTTAGTAATTACATGTGTTTTAACTTACTAAAACTATTACTGGTATAGTTGGTCTTATTTTCACATTCTATTCATATTTTACCTTACTTAATGTTCTTGCTTTTTAAAATTTTTTTGGATTAGTATCTTTTTTTCATAAAGTAATTATCTGGCTTTTTCCCAAAAGATTTCTTTACAGTTATTTTGTTCTGTTTAGTACAAATATGAAGTCATTGGTACTACATTTTGAAAGGATGAGATCATGGAAAATTTATTTGGGTAGTACTTACCAGAATAAGAATTAATTGTAAATGAACAAAATAACTGCACTATGCTTAATACAAGAAGATATTGTACTGAGAAGACCTTGGAATGTTGGTACAGTCATGTACAGTGTAGAATACTGAAACAAACAAGGCAGTTTTGATAAAGAAAAATCAATTGTGACTTCTGATAGTTAAGAGTACACTAAATTTCTCTTTAGTATTATGAAAAATTATCCCACAGTTTTCCATGGGTTGCTATTAGATAGAAGTTAGACCCCAAACTAGCATATATGTATTATAGCATATATGTATTATATATAATATATATATGATATATATATTTTATATATATCGTATATATGAATATACATGTACTCCTATTTATAGGTGGTTACAAATAGAAATAGTAAAGAAGATATCTAACCTTACTCAAAAATAGTAACTGAATTTTTTAGAAATTTTTTTTAATTGTATGAAATTTGATAAATTTCAATTTCATATGGGGTATGGTGTGGCTGACACATTCTGAATTTCATATCAGTTTCAGTTTTATTAAAATGCTGTTCTCTGCTGGGTTCTGCTCTATTAAGCATCCCATATCATTAAATTTCATACAGTAGGTAGACAAGAATACAGTAGATACTGTATATTTCTAACTCTGTGCCAAAGCCTTATCACTAGGTATTTTTAATTCTATATATGAAAGGTAAGGAGACAATATTACAAGTGAAAAAAAAAATGAATTGCTGTAACTTCATGTAGACCCAAATATTTTGTGCCATAATGGGTTTCATAATTACTGCTCATTTTTGGTAAAAATGTTTAATAGTAGGATTAATCTGAGATAAAATGACTAAAATAGTCGAGAAAGCTGGATTTATATTAACTCAGTAATTTATAAGGGAATAGAATTTTCTGAACTCTCCCCAAATCGATAGCATGGTGTGATGGAAAAAGTGAGTATCCCATATCAAACATGATTTTTAAAAAATCTCAGAAACAAGAGATCTACTGAGGGTAGTGAGTAACATAACTTTAATTAAAGAAGCATGAAAATAGTAGTAGTAAATAACATTTTAGGAAGAAAGCCTCATGACTTCAAAAGTAAGGAAGAGAAATTTGGGGAATTTTCCAGTAAACAAGAACAGAATTATGTTCATAAACAGGAATTGCATGCAGAATGAAGTGGAGGACCCTACTTTTAGAGTTTGGGTATGTAGGCCCTAATTCAGATTCAAATTCAAAGTATCAACACTGGTGATTCAGGGGTTAGACAGACAGTACAGAATCAATTTTAAGAGGAACTTCAGTTTGTATATTCTGATCTCTGCCTAGTATGAGCCTCTAATTTCTAGAACTCTGACAAATCAATGGAAAAATGCTAGGGTGGTTAGTCTGGTTAAAATGGTATAAACAGATGAACCAAAAGCTGCCTTTCCTCTTTTGGTGATGCGTTATTTCATGATGCTCAAATAACATATAGCCCTTGGCTGCTTATTTGATTTGGTCTTCCACTTCTTCAGTAGAGCAAAGCCTCGACACTATGGAATGACAAAATGTCAAACCCCTGGGCTGATCCCTGGTTGTGTGTGCTGTATCTTTTCATGATGATGAAAACTATGTTTTATTATATCTTGTAACGCCTGTCCAGACAGATCACTTTTACCCTGCAGTTCTGTGCGTTAGTCAAACTCTACTCTTCACAGGTCTTATCTTTCTAAAAAGGAAAAGGTGGAAATACAAAATTAGTTGCTTTATAGTAATCACATTATTCTAACTCCCAACATTCTGTGTCTTTTTTGGACTAGTAAAAGGATTTATTTTGTTGTTGTTGTTAACTGTATTAGTTTTTACTCAGGTGTAATGCTGGGTTACAAAACTATATATAACTCAAAGGTAGAGGTTCAGACCCGTTCAGGTGTATGCTACCATACTACGACTACCATCAAGGCATCTGTGTCATTAACTTTCTCTCATTCTGTAATGAAATAAAAGAAGGCAGTTGAAGTCAAAAGTTGTGACTTAGCTTTATTTTGTGTTAGTTAATGAAGGAAGCCTTATAATCAGGGCATTCTAGAAAATGTAGATCATTCCAAAAGCAATTTACAGATTAATTGCTATTCCAATAAAAATCTCAATGACATTCTTCAAAGAAATTGAACATATATTGATGAAATTCATATGAAGACACAAAAAACTTTGATTAGCAAAAACTTTCCTGGCTAAAAAGAAGAGGATTGGAAGTATCACACTCCCAGACTTCAAACTTTATACAAAGCAATAGTAATTAAAATAGCTTGGTACTGGAACAAAGACAGACACACAGACCAATGGAACTGTATAGAAAGCCAAGAAGTAAAACCACACATATATGGACAAAGGATCTTTGACAAAGGAGCAAAGAATATGCAATGGAACAAGAACAGCTTATTCATTAAATGGTGCTGGCAAAACTGGTCGGCCACATGCAAGAAAATGAAAATAGACCACTACCTTATACCATGCACAAAAATCAACTCAAAATGGATAAAAGATTTGAATGTAAGACCTGAAACCATAAAATATATGCAAGAAAACATAGGTAAAATGCTATAAGGCATACATCTCAGTAATGCCTTTGAAGATGCATCCCCCAAAGCAATAAAAATGAGAAAGAAGATAAACAGATGGGACTATATCAAGTTAAAAAGCTTCTGTACAGAAAAGAAACATTGACCAAAACAAAAAGACTCCTCACTGATTGGGAAAAAATCTTTGCACCCCATACAATGGGCAAGGGACTGATCACAAAGATATACAAAGAACTCATAAGACTCAAGAAAATCAAAGCCAGTGACCCAATCAAAAAATGGGCAGAAGAACTTAAAAGACACTTCTCCAAAGAGGACATACAAATGCCCAACAGGCATATGAAAAAATGCTCAATATCTCTCATAATCAGGGAAATGCAAATTAAAATCACAATGAGGTACCACCTTACACCAGTAAGAATGGCACACATCAAAAAAAACCAACAACAATAAATATTGGTGAGGATGTGGAGAAAAAGGAACTCTACTACACTGCTGGTGGGAATGCAAGTTAATCCAACCACTATGGAAAACCGTATGAAGGTTCCTTGATCTACTAGAGATGGAACTACCAGCAATCCCACTATCCAGCAATCCCACTCCTAGGGATCTATCCAAAGGACACAGAAACACTGATCCAAAAAAGTACCTGTACCCCCATGTTTATTGAAGCATTATTTATAATTGGTAAGACCTGGAAACAACCCAAATGCCCAAAAGTAGGTGACTGGATCAAGAAGATGTGGTACATATACACAATGGAATATTAATCAGCAATCAAAAATGATAAACTAGGGTCATTTATAGAAACATGAATGGAGCTAGAAGGAATTATACTCAGTTAAACAAGTCAGAAAGCAAGAGAAAAATATCAGATGGCTTCACTTTTAGGAAAAATAACTACAATAAAAAATAAAAAAGAAGAAAACAAAAAAAACAAGAGAAAGATCAAGGAAATGGGCAATTACAACCAAAAACAAACAAACAAACTCAACAAGATCAAAAGGTTAAAGATAGACCAAAGGGAACATGGTGGGGGCAGAGGAAGGGGAGGGTAAAAACAGGGAGGAGGGCATAAAGAGCACAAAGGTCTGAGGTGATGGGGCACAGGTGAAATGGTGGTAGGAACTCCGTGGGGACTACAGATGTTGTAAATACAATTAAATAAATCAAAAAAAAAGAGAATTAAAAAAAAAATGAGAAAATGCAGATCAGTGTGGATGGAAACAGTCCACTTAGCAAAAGGCAGAAGAGCCTTCCAAAGCAGAAAATAGAAGGACATACTCACTCCCCAAGTCATTCCAGTATCTCCTTTGCTTTTTCTCCCTTGGCACTTCTTAGCCTGATTCTAGTTTCACTCTGGGTGAGAAAAGGTTTAGTTTGGATGAAAGGACTTAGGAATCTCATGTTCTCTCCCTACATGATGTCAATCATCTATCTGTCTGTCTATCTATCTATCTACAAAAAATATTTAGTGAGCCCCTATTATGTGCTTAATCTTTCAGTTGAAAACTAGATTTTCCACAACTGTGATATTGATTATTCCTATCTTCTAATCATATATATTCCATGAGTCATGGCGTATATAAGGGAGGTGAAGGATATTGTGGAGGGATGCCATAACAGGTACAAAATCATTAATTAATTTTTCTTTGAACCTCAACCAGCTCTGTGGTTTTATTCTCTTCTATAATTAAAGAGATATCTAAATCATTGTTTGTAATACTCAATGCCATGCCATTTTGGAGACTTCCTACTCAGCCTAAAAAAAAAAAATCATCTGGGTTTAATTTATTTCCTTAATGGACCTAGGTTACTTAACCTAGTAAAATAGTTTATACTATCTAGTCATAATAATAATAATACATGCTACTTCATGGTTGTTGATGCCCAATGGGAAGCATCCTATACCCCTCTTGGTTCTTCCAGGCTGGCAAATAATCAAATAAGCATCAGTCATATTAATAATAGAAAAAGTCAAAGGGTAAGTAGAATAATAGCATGTATCCCTCCTGTATACATGGATGAGACCTAGAAATATGGAGTGACTCAACAAGACATTAGATATTATTTTACTAGTTTCACAAAAACTAGGAAAACTGAGGGGAAGAAAGAGTAAAGTCAGTTAGGTAGTTTACCAATAAAGGCAGAGTAAACATAAGATATTCAGATTTAAGTTGTGCCTTCTCCATTGAAAACAAATAAAGATATTAGGTTTTCCCAGTATACACTCTTACAGAGAGAAATCTACATGTAAATGTCTTTTTATTTTTTTAAGTCAACCTCCATACTGTATTCAAAGTTTCTTCCATGAAATCAGACCTTTTGCCAAAAACATATTTTGGAATGGCAAAATTTTACTTACCTACACTGTGTAGATAGAAAGGAATAAGAATAAAACAATGTTAGATATTCAAGTACGTTTATAAGAGAGAAAAGTTGAAATAGAAGAGTCTCTGGAAGCTCCTTTCTTTTGCTGGTTTAAGGTAGTACTTTCCCATCAGCTAAGAGTTTAGAAACTAATTCATATTCAATTGATATAATAGAAAGCTAGCAAAAAAACTCAGCCTAGATTAAAGGCAGAACTCTACTTCTTAATTCTGAAATGACGGTAACCCCTGAATTACAATATTGTGTGATGATTTTTGTGAAGACACAAAAAGATAATGCTTGTAAGATGGCTGTATAAATTGAAATGTTTGGTTGAAAATGTAATTTTTTATTAATAGGGTATATTTAAAATAATTAGAAGATAAAAATCATTGAAAACTAAGCAAGAAAAGACTACAACTTTTACTTTCTTGGGTTCTTTAAATGTCTTCAGAAGGACGGTAATATTCTATAGGGAGAAATAAATTAGTTCATATATGATTTTACAAACCAAATACCCTTTTTACACTTACATACCTTTAACATGCTTGTACAAGTATGATATTATACTGTAATAAGTATTTTCTTTCTAATTATATGTATTTTTCTGCAAATATGTCTTTCCAGTAAGCTCATAGAATCTGGGGTTCTACTCATTAGCTATGAAAACTATTTAAAATTTTAGAAATATTCTAAGTATTAATAGGATATTATCTTTAGCTGCCTTCTAAGCGCAAATAAAGTTATCTTTGTGTGAAAGTTGTACCATTACAATATGGATATTTAAAAATATTTTCATATGATTTGTGATATTCAACAAAAGCAGTGTAACTCTGTACCAGCCAATGTCACTGAACATTTTGATCTTCAAATAAGTCAGAGTTCCCCAGAGAAATGATTATCACATTATAGATTTCCATTGAAAAACTATTTAGATTTAGCATTTAATTATTTCATACTCCATTGTTTCCTAATCGATAAGATACTACAGTCAAACTAAGCTGGCTCTAAACTTTTTTATGTTTTTATATTTTTATGTATCAAGGGTTTATATCTATAGCTTCTCCATAAATACAGAATTCTGTGACTCAGTTCAGAACAATGTGGTGTAATAAAGAAATATTTCCATGTAATAAAGAAGATATTTTTTTAAAAGTAAGATGAGCAAAATTTGCAATTGAGAACAAAATATGACAATGAAAATTGAGTTGAAACTGTGAAGAAATGATAATTAAAAGGGTGTTATAATAAAACTTGTAAGATATCTTTGCAGTAGAAAAGAGTAACAAGAGCTGAAATACAATGAAACTTAATTGAATTAGTCATGATTTGAACAAAGCAGTGATCATTAAAAGTGAAACATTATGGATCATGGCATGTAATGTTCACTTTGACAACTGTAAATCATAGTAGGAAACATTGATATTATCATGAATGATGCATATGCTCTGCTGTGTCATCTAAATTTAGACTTGCAGGGTGTTGTGAAATAGAACCATTTGACGAGATAGGCGCGTTCAGGGTGGTATGGCCGTAGACGAAATAGAACCATTTGAAAAGTAAATATTTTCTGAAGTGCTTTCTATATATTTTTGGTAAGAATGTACTGATGACCTATATTTGCATAGTTTCATTTTATTTCCCACTTTTACAATGAAGTTGACATTTGAGAGCTCATGGAGGAATAAGTGAAGCTGAGAATGAATGGGAGTAGTTGTCCTGTTTTGTTGCTATAGACAGACCTTGCTTGCCAGATAAAGTTACTAAGAAAGACTAATGGAAAGTTATAGGTTGTATTACAGTCATAAAGCAAAAAGTCTCATTCCGTATTCTTGGACCACATTAAGTGTTTCAGTTGTATCAGATTAATTTACCTTTGATAATATATACATGTGTTTTTTATCATATATGCGCAGTATTTTGTCAACAAGACTGGGAACTCCTTCAGAGTATTTCCCTGATTCTTGTCCCCCATCTCTGTACTCTGACAGAACTTTGAGGAGGCATTCTACAGCTGATGGTTGTCAGACAACAAAGATGTAAGGTCCCATTAACACCCAGTCATGCAGTCTCTGCCGAATACACTAATAGCTCTGTTAGCAGTGACCATGTTGCAACATCAGTTTGTAAATGTGGAATCTCAGTTATTACTTTTTATTTGTACCTCTCTTACAGGCATTGCATTTATTATTTATTAGTGTACAAATACATAGTAAAACATCTACACATAAATTCATAAACTAATCTAGGACAGTAACTGCAATTCCACAGTTATATCATTGGTTTAAAAAAATCTAAGTGTTGGGAGGGAGAGGAATCAAAACCAGGGAGGGAAAAGTGCAAGGGACTGCAGTGATGGTGCAGGGTGAATTGATGGTGGGAATTTCACCCAAAAGGAAAAAGCATACATTGTATAAAAATGATGATGTAAAATATATATAAATAAAATAAATTTTTTAAAAAGCTATATCAGAGTTCTTAGGAATTTTGACAGGAAGGTTTTTAAAGACAAGATGAACAAAATTATTTTAGATTTCTAATTTATCCTCTAAAAAAAACCAGTAGTTCAACATACATCATTTTTAAAAATATCATTGTTGAACCTTCATTGGAATTATAATTTTAGTACATCTATAGAGGATGAAAGATTAAAATTTTAAAATGAAATTAATTCCTTATATAATGAGTTTTGTTGAAAAATATCACACAACTGATCAGATGCTAGCCAGTCCCATGGTTTGTCCTTGTCAACTTTATGCATCTGAGAGAGAAAAATTTTAGACATTCAGGAAGAGCCATACCACATAAAGGTTAAAGATGAACAGTACCTGATAAAGACATGTATCAGCAATTTCCATTTATCCAAATGTGGGAGATGATGTGGAAAAGGCACAAATAGAATAATTAAGAATTCTCACATTATTCTAAGGAGAAAACAGTTAAATATCAGTTGTAGAGACAGACAAAATCATAAATATTTAAGCTGACCCCCTATTAGGATAACTTTGTACCTTTTTCGATATTCCCAGTCATCTTGAAACTGTTCTTTATTCATATGGTCTGTTTAAAAGTTTACATAAAACTCATAAATCATATGAAAATGTATCTTTGAAACTTAGTTGTTCATGCCTAAGTGTGGCCGTGGAGATTGGTTGAACCTGTTATAATATTGCAGTCATCAATATTATAAAATTACATTGAAATTTGTATCTGAAGTCTTTGAAAATCCAGGATATTTCTGTTTCTTATTCCTTCATCATATGTCTTTGGCTTGGGTCCTCTACCTTACATATAAATATTGCATAAAGTATTTATTTTTTTAATATCTATTTTTATTACTATTTACAGATAATGGAAATAGACTTTTCTGCTTAAATGTATCTTTAGACTGGAAGAAATTTATTAAAATATAAAAAAATAGTAAAATATATTTAGAATTCAGTCACCCTGAAATGACCATTATTAATATTTTGGTGGATAGATATCACATATTATCTACATCATATGATGTATGTGAATAATTGCTAAATTTGTTATCCTTTCATCATTTTCACATATCAAGCACATTCTTTCCTCCACAAAGGGTGAGCTTATTTAAAAACTACATTCATATGAACACTCATATGAATGTAGTTTTTATATACATGCATATTATTATTACATACATATTATTTATATACATGCATGCAACTAACTTGTTTTACATTTTTTTTATAAAAACATAGTATATAGTATATATTTTTTATATCTTTTACTGAACAAATCCCAGAGGAAAACCTTCCAGTTTGTATTGAATAATTTTAATCCATTCTTCTTCAATTCTCTATTAATGTGATTAACTTAATATCTGACTTCTTTCTACCAGGAACCAGTCTGCAAGAAATTATCTATCAATTGATGTGAACTGTCATTTATATAGTACATATTCTCAGGCATGGAACTGTTGGGAAAAAATGTAATTTTAAAAGTTATTTTAGATATGCCTGGAAAAGTGAAAACACCTAACATTGCCATTATCAATATTTAAGAGTTCCCCTTTCCTCTCACCTCCTTGAAAAAATTCTTAACTGTTGCCAGTCTCATGCATATTTGAGTGATACTGCAATTTTGCTTGTATTTCTATTTCTCTGAGTAGTGCAAACTGAACATTTTATCATTTGTATATGGCTATGAGTTTCCTCATCCATGAATCTGTGTATCTAATGAGCAAAGTAGATGTATTTTTTTCTTCTATTTGTGTTTTTCTTATCAAGTTACAGTAGCTCATATTATTGTGTAGTAACTAAACCTTTGTAGTACTAGGTTTTTTTGTTTTTTTTTTTTTTCAGGTTTATCATCAATCTACTGACTAACCCACTAAAAAATATCAAATATGTCTAGTTTTATTTTATAGTTTCTGTATTTTCCATGGAGATTAAGATGAATTTCCTGCTTAAAAATTATAAATTTTGTTCCCTAGATTTTTTTGTCAGACTGTATTGTGTTTATTTTATTATTATATATTTTCTATCTGTACTTTATTTTCTGTATGTGGATGATAGGGCTTCATTTTTATTTTCTTTCCCCTGTATATCTAGTTGTCACGCCTCCATTTTAAAAAGTTCTATCTTCCTCATATATGAACTGTAAATATCTCAAATGTGTTCTGGATTTTAAGTATGGCTTCTACCCTAATTCTGGATGATCTGCACTATATGACTGAACTGTTTATCTCCATCTCCTTTTAATTTAAAAATGATTTTAGAGCCAGTTCTTTTTCAACAGTTGTGTTTTTTAACATTATTCCAAAAATATATTACTGCAGTCCCTTGAGTTTTTAATCATCAACAAAATAATTTTCTCTCTTAACTTTTCTAATATTCATGCCAATTATTCCACTAGCACCATAATTTCATGTAAATAAACCAAGCAGTTTCAGCTGTGACAGCAATCAATAAAAATTTGTTCCCAACCAAGAATCATAATCCTAGACCAGTGAGTCACTTTGGTATTGGGCATATATGATAACATACATCTGAAATGGTTGAACCTGTACCTCTGAACCATATCAGTGTCATAAACTAATGTTGCCTCAGTAAGAAATTAACACAATTTAAATATAAAGTTACATTTAAAAATGTTTGTTGCTGGTAGATGTATTATGTTCACTGAAATAATTATTTCTAATTTTTAATGCCTGAGAAAATCAAGGCATTTTCATATCATGTAGTATTTGAGTTTTATTTTCAGAAGCTCCACAATTCAGAAAACTCAAATTTATGCTATGTTTTAAAATGAGGTTAATTTATAAAAATAAAAATAATTAAAGAAGGTCTAGAGCATTGCCTGCATTATAGAATCCACACAAATTGAATGCTCTTTAAGGATATGTGGGGTGGTACTACTTATAGTTCATGTCTTATTTATTCCTACTGGATCTGAGACTGACAGCAAGACCTATGATCCTTAAATATAATGATATGTGTTCTTCTTCTGGGATTGCTAACTAAAGAGAAATTTTTGATAATTGACAATTTTCAATTAACTCAAACACCTTAAATAGCCTATTACTTAAAGAACAGTAAGTTGTATGCATTGAAGCAAAACATTGTGGTTAATTTTCCTTTATCCTAGTTTATTTCCTAATTAGAGCAGACATTAACATCTAACAAAAAGTAAATTAATGCAACAAACCAAGGAATTGGTGGTTGTTGATAATCTGTGCAAAACAAAATGCCTAATAATGTGAATTAGATTCATTTGCCAACAATAAAATTGTTAGAAATTTACTTATGTATTACAAGCCTGTATTAGCATTCATATGGTGTAGTTACAATCTGTCTACTACCAGCTAGGATTCCGGTGGTTTACAACAATACAGCAAATGAACAAATGAATGATAAACACATCAGTTGCAGTAAGTGAAAGAGAATGGATAGAAAGATTCTGCATGTAGCTTTAAAATCCCATTTGAAGATGACTATAGCAATTGAAAAGAAAAGTCAGACTGGCATACCTGAGCAGCTAATAAGAAAGAATAAAGGTGATTTGTTTTACAGTGTGTCTGCTTGTGTACGTGTATGTTGAGTATATAATGTTTTCCTCTGTCAGCTGCTGGTGATCATTGGAGCATATGTTTGTGTAATAGTTCTGTAGAGCAACTCAGTAGGAGTCAAAATACTGCGCTCTGACTAGAAAGATTTTTGGGCTAGTGGAAGTCCTGAGTGTATATTTAAATGAATGATTGTGATAGAATGAAACTAAGTTCATAGCCACCACTGTTCTTTTCATTACTAAAGGCTTTTTCCTTTGCTGTTTTTAATTTGAGGAGAAAAAGGAAACAATCTACAGGGATATATTCACTCAAAAAAAAAAAAAAAACAAACAGAGCAACAGAAGAACTTAACTTTTCTCAAATATGTAGGATTTTAAAAAAATATTTATGCATATAAGAACTGGGGTACAGGCCAGAGGCAGGCCAGAGGTGCAAGGATGAGAATATTTACCAGAGAACAGAACAGGCAGATGGACTGAAACACACTGCTGAGGGGAACAGCGGGCGAGGCAGGAGAGGTCTGCTGTGCCATGTGGGTCACCCCCCTGGCTGGGGACAGGGATCGAACTCCTGCTGCAATGACTGTGGTTTGCTTCATTAAGCGTTGCTTAACCCACTGCACCACCGGGGAGGCCCCAGATACATAGGATTCTAATATGTGATAGAGCACTTCCCTCCAAAAATGTATTTCTGCCTTTCTAGATAGCCTTGGATCAAAATGATCAGGCCACATCGTTATTATAGGACATCTGCCTGCTGGTATTCCCACTTATCTTCCTGACTTGATCTTATTGTATGTCCAACTTAGTCTAATAGGAGAAATGAAGCAAGATGGGCATTCTAAACTAAATTCCAGGTGCATTTTGTGATGATTCATTTTCCTCTTACAAGCAGGAAAACTAAACTGTGACAACTTTAAGGAGTAGCACATGTGTCAGAGTTACTAAGGCTGGTGATACTGAAAATATACTTGTAAAGAAATACATATAAAAATTAAGGGATTGTACTTTTATCTATTTAAAAATTAAGCTTATATCAAAGGAAGTATTGCAAATCAGTGTCACTAAAGGAAAATCTATTCAATAATTACTCTAGCAATACGGCAGTTACCTGACTTAAATTTCTGACCATGAGAAAATGGCGAGCTCTGTGCAGGAAAGCCTTTGGGTTTAACATTTTCAGGGATTGACTTATTAAGTGGAGAAGCCATAGAGAAAGGACAGTTTTGGTGTTACTCTTCTCTACTATTATTGGATATGTTTGTGATGTTAGTAATATGCAAGAATTTAGTGACAGAGAATTGTTTTAAAAAATAATTTTTTTGGTGTTTCAAAACCCATTTATTTCCATGAAAAATATCCATATTTATAAACAACAAAGGCAGTGAGTATAAGACTAGAGATGCAAAAGGTCATTTTTCTGACTTGTTTCACAGAAATACCATTTCCTTTCACATCCCACTTACATTTTGTTTTGTTTTTTTTAAATTTTTTCCTTTATTTATATATATTTATATATATTTGACATCAATTGTAATCCTCATGGATTCCCCATCACCATATCACCAGGACACCATCACCTTAGTCTCCCATGCTCCCATCTGCCCTCAACTCTCCCCCTCCCCATCAAATGTACCCAATTTGTCCTTGTCTTTTCATTTTTGGTTTTTGTTGTGTCTTTATTGTTATTATTATTATTGTTGTGAGGGCCTCCTGGTGCTGCAGTGGGTTGAGCATTGCATTGTGGCACATCCACAGCACAGGAGCACGAGTCCACTCCCTGGCCAGGGCGGGGACCCACATGGCACAGCAGACCTCTCCTGCCTTGCCCGCTGCTCCTCTCAGCAGTGTATTTCCATTCGTCTGCCTGTTCTGCTCCCCCCTCTGTCTCTGGTGAATCCTCTTACCTCTTGTGCTTCTGGCCTGTACCCCAGCTTTTGTATGCATAAATAAATAAATCTTTAAAAAAATGTTTTGAAAACTATACAAGTGTAACAAAATGAATATTAGTGAAATTTTAAAAAAAAAAATTAAGGAAGAAAACTGAAGAATATTGCATAAATATCTAATTTGTAGGGCAATTTCCTCCATTAAAGTAATTAAAATAATGGAGGAAATCACAGAGGTCAAAATTATATAATGTGGTAGATAAAGTACACTGTGTGAGACCATACTAACTGGATTAAGCCAGTGCCCATCTTCTTATTTCATACAAACTACATTTACTATAATTGCATATTACAATTGGAAACTAGCAACTGAAAGGTAGCTAAAAGAAAAATATGTATTCTTGGGCTAAAGCGGAGATCAAGCTAAAAATGTGAAAGCTTTCATTCTAACCAGTAACAAACTCTAGGATTCTGACTGTGAAATTAAGTGTGGTAAAATACCTCTGAAGTGTGTGAACCTGTACAACTAAATCAAATACAGTGTTGTAAATCAATATTGCCTCAATTAAAAAAAAAGCTCAAAATAAATTATAAATATTGAAAGCCATTTATCAACAATAGAAAATTAGTATGCTACATAAGGTAATATATAGTATACATAGAGTACTATTTGGCCAAAGAAGTAATTATAGACTAAATGGATTAGGAGAAAACTAGTATACTGATGTGTTTCATACCTACAGATAGCAGAGTCCACAACAGTCAGTTTAAAATAAAAAAGAGCTTATTTTTGGCAATAGATCAAGTGCAGAGTTCCTAGGGGAGCTACGGAAACAAGCTTGGATGCCACATAGCCAGAAGTACAGATGGGATGATTACTCGATCCCACCAGCACAGATCCCAGATGTCCCATGCCTTTACTTGTCACTCACTAATCAATATCCCTAAATAAAGCCAGAAGCTGCACACTTGTAGGTAAAGAACTCTGTGACAACTTACCTTCCTCTCGGGATGATTGTGTCTCTTAAGTTGCATGCATTTGTGTTCATATTTCTTCCACATTGCATAGCATACAGTTGTGTTTATTTTATTAAACTTATGTCATATGGGTAAAATCTTGGTTGCAATAGAGCCAGGGATGTGGTGATCTTCATTTTTATAGTCTCTGATATACAAGAAAACTTCCTTCATGCAGAGTGGAGTAGAGTGGTGTATGGTGGTCTGTATTTCCGTGGTTAGTCCCACCTTTGGATACTCCATAGTTATAATATTTAGCTAATACTAAAACTATCAATAATAACATTAACATGTTGACAAAATCAATCTGTCCCTTTTATGATAGAAAATATGTTCACCTTTTTCACAGTTATTCAGTTACTAAATTCTATCCCTTTGTCACATTTATTACTCCTCTAACTCAGCCTCAATCCAAAATATAGTATCATATTATCCACCACCAATATGTCCTATATAAGGGACATTGGAGAGAAAAAAAAAAGTATGATTAATATAAATGACTATATATATCAGTTATAGAATAAGGGGGAAAATTGACACAGTCATAATTGACTACAAGGCCACCACTATTTTATGTAGTATACTCAGTGTGTATTCAATTTTATTTTTTTCTTTTCACTAGAATTTCATCTGTTCAGGATCCTTTATCTAGTGAGTGACCAAAAACTTTAATGTCCTGCAGTTTCAAACTTGGCAGCTCTGCCTTCATAACACGTGGCAGTATTAGGAAGCAAACCCATTATGAAGCAGCATCTCTGTTTGTCTGAAATGATCTGGCCTAGACGAACTCCACCTTTTTATGCAGGTTGATTGTGTGGCATGAGAAAACAGCCTGAGGTTGTGTCAGCTTCCAAATCACTACCAATTTTGTCTCCTGGTGGAAAAACTCATTATTTGGGAGCTGAAACCTCTAAATTAAAATGTACAAATTCATGCAAACCAGAATTTCACAAGTGAAGCATAAGCTGTACCTCCCTATTCCACACTGTGGCTCCCAGAAATATATATTTGGCTCTGACACCAATAGTATATACTTGTTGCTACTTTGGGGGGAAAAAATCTCAATATCAACTATTATAAACTAAATGACAACTTAAGAGAACATTCTTTTGGCCATATATGTCTTTTATAAGGACAGTTATTTTTTTTTTCTGACAGATACATGTTAAAGCCAGTGTATTCTGTTATGGTCTTTCTATTGCCTTCATTCATATGATATAAAATAAGTAAGTGCCCTGTTGATTAGCATTTGATGCCTCGCATGACTGTGAGTTGGTGCTGGCAGAAGCATGGAAGTAAAGGAAGACAAATCCATATTAAAAAATGAGTTCACATTGTCTCTTCTGCCAGGATTAAAGGCTTAATTTTCCTCCTACCCATAATAGACTTGTTCTGCCAGAATGCAGTGTCATACCAGAACTCAAGGTTGTCTACTGTTAATGGCAGGAAAGACACTCAAAATAGTGACATCCAGCTAACTTTGGTGAAGCGCAGTGCAAACCTTCCTTCTTGCCAGCCTGGCTATCTTTTCCTCAAACCAGTGCTAGTGACTGGAGAATGAAACTGATTGATAACCATGGGGACAGGATTCTGATACAAATTAAAAAACATTATTCTGCATGAAAAGTTTAGACCTTTTTTGTGATTATTGTAAGGCTGTCAGGTGCACTGAGCCATAAGAGCTAAGTTCAGAGTTGCTGGCACAGAAGCTTGAATGAACTGGAAGTGCTTGATTTGTGTTGTTCCAGGCTTTAGTCAAGGTTGCCAATTTACTCTTAGTTTACTTAGTAAATGAATCCTATCAAAAGAATTAGATATTGTGTATGTTTCCTCTATGATGCAGGGAGTCTATAAACACGATGCCTCTTTCCTTGTTTTAGGAGAAATAAGGTACAATAGTTTGCTTTTTGCAATATTGTTGGGCACCCAGAAATCTCACTGTCGTGGAAATACCTTGAATTTTTTTCATCTGTTTCCCACTTCTAACAGTCAAATTTTTACCAGAGAGTCTGGGGAACTTGCTATTCTCTGATTTTGAGATTTTATTGGCATTCTGTCCTTCAGGTGGATGTCCTGCGGGAGAACAATGCGAGCAGAATTCCTACTAGCTAAACTGTAGCACAAAGAGTTGATGCAGCTACTGAAACTTTTGTTTTCCTGACTATGTGAAAGCAAAGAGGAAAAATAAAAGGTGTACTGGTTTATACATTCTCATTAATAATGAAAGAAATACAAAGAAGACAAGAAATAACTATTGTCCTAGTTATAAAAGCTGTATATAAAAAATTTATGGTATTAAATTTTGGTATTTATCTTATGAATTATGACACATATCTTGCTGATCAGAATCTAAATTTTAAAAAAGAATCTAAATTAAAATTACTGTATTGGAGGATAATCTGGTAATACTGTCAAAAGTACTATTAAATGTTTGACCCAATAAAGTCACTTCTGATAATTTTCCTAACGATACATTGCATATATACATTTAACCCTATTTGTTTAAAGATGTTTATATTTGCAAATATGCAATATATCTCTGGGAAACACATATATGATTCAAATTTGATCATCAGAATGACAGTTTGACAGACTTCTATCCAACTGGAGACTGAAAATGAATCAAGGTAATGAAAAAAGGATTTGTGACATGATTTCTTTGAAAAGAATGCTGCTCTCCTCATACCTAATGAGGAGCCTTTCAGTGGGATTTGTTTTGGGGCACCTGGAAATCTAGTTCAGTTGAACTGGTTGACTGCATTGAGTGTGAGTGCCAGCAGAGAACTGTGGTGCCTTGGAAGCTTAGAGTGTAGGCCCTACAGCTTCAGAGAAAATTAGTATAAAGTTTGTTTCCTGCAAACTCCATGAAGATCATGCTGTGAGAGGGACCACATCAAGGGATCATCTTTGGTTCTGTTCAGTTGAGCAACCTGGAAGGCCAGAGAGCTTGGCAATAAGAATCTAATATTTTTTTCCTATGCCATTCAGGCTTGGAGCTTGGAAAAGTCATGAACAACTTAAAGCTCCTTAGACTTTACGATGGCAGAGTTTAAGCTGGAAGGTCAGTGACAGCAATTCTATGCATTTGGGAAAGAACATTTTTGCTTTGTGACCCAAAAATGTTAAATTATTTACCTTTTCTGCAAAATTACCTTTTCTGTAAAATTAAAGAGTCAGTTGAGGGTATTATCTTGGGTTCCTTTCAAGCAAAAAGAAGTGTGTGCCTTATGATACTTTGATGTTACTTATAAGCTGTCAGAACAGTACATCAGGATTAATTTATCACTTTATCCCTCTGCCATAATTTTTTTGACACTACTTGATCTTGGGAAATCTAAAGCCCAATAAATTATGTGAGAATGTTATTAAATTTATATGTTCACTATAGTTGATTACAAAAACACTATGCATACCAGATCTCCTGAACAAATGTGATTTAATACTTAACAAAACAATAACTTGGTGATAATTATTAATATTAATGAAATTTATGAATATTTATTAGATTTAAAACATTTTTACAGTAATTATTTCACAAATAATATAATACTTGATTGAATACATGGTTATCCATTATTAGAATTAACATACTCTAAAGAGTAGCCTTATTAATAAGTCATGACAGTATTTGGCATGATAAATACTATAACGAATCCTCCCAACTCAAAATGGAAATCTGTATAGTTAAAATTCCCATTTCTACAACCATCCCCATCTCTTCCCCTTTCTGGTAGCCATAATTTTGTTGTCAGAGTCTGAAAGGTTTCATTTTGTTTGATCTTTTGCTTTGCTACTTTATATTCCACAAGTGAAGTCATCTTTTATTTGTCTGTCTCTTTCTGAGTTATTTCACTTAGCACGGTTACCTCAAATTCCATCCACATTTTCACAACTGGCAAGATTTCATCTTTTCCTTAAAGCTGATCAATACTCCATTGTGTGTGATACACCAAATTTTCTTTACTCATTTACCCAGCATTGGATACTTAGGTTGTTTCCATGTCTTACCATTTGTGAAGAGTACTATAGTGGACATACATATATTTTATAGTCTTTGGATAGATACCTAGAAGTGGGGTGGCTGGATCACATGGTACTTTATTTTGAGGGACTTCTCTACAGTTGAAGGTTATTCTGAGAGGGCACTGTGAAATAGTATGATCAGGACAGATTAAAGAAAAAGGATAGTTTGTTCTCTTGATCCTGTCACAAGACAAAGAATACTTGGTTTGGGACTTTCCAAGATGAAGTGGAGATCAAAGCATGATTTGAAAAGATGTTCTGTATAAGGATCCATGTGAACATGTTACTAAATTGCATGGGGGAGAGCTGGCAATAAAGAATTAGGAGAAATGAGATAGGCATGCAAAAGTCAGTTTGAGAGGAAGATGTTGAATTCTGTGTAGAAGCTCTCATATTTTTGGTAAATAGAAATGTGTCTGGATATTTTAATTGCATTCATGGATATGGCAGGTCCTGGCAATCCCCAGTAGTCCCTATGGGTATCCCAAGAGAGCAAAAGTTCAAAGAAAGAGACAAAGACCAGGGAAATAATCCCAGAATTGGGCATCAGAAGTAGAAGATGACATTATTTAGCATAACTACAGTGTTTCTTTACATTTTATGAATTATGACAAATTGCATTTTATGTTTAGGTCCTATTCTAAATTTAACAGAGTAATCAGTGACTACCAGTCACTGACAGTGGCCAGGTCAGCTGACTATGTTAACGGAATCCATTATATGAGTCAATATAGGAAAGAATTTCCAATCATTACCATTGTCCCAAATCATTCTTGGCTTTAACTTCTGTCTCTTCACTTGGATCTATTAGACTTAAGCTCTCTCTCTCTTTCATTTGTTGTAAAATTTATGACTATTACTTAGCATTTGAGTTGATACTTGGTAATTTTCCCTTTTAAATAACTGTTGCCTAAAATATTCCTGTGGTTATGTAATCCATCTTTTTGTTTGTTTGTTTGAATTTTAAAAACACAGAAAAAATTTCCTTAGTGCTAAGAATGTCTTTGAAGAAAAGGATTGCCAAAATCAATCATACCATGTAACACCATTTTGGAATTCTGGTAGGCAGTTTATTCCCCTGTCTCATAAATCTATCTAGAATTTTCACTTGGGGTTGCTTTGGGTTTGTGCCATGAATCTTCACTGTAGTCGGTCGCTTGGATCAGCATGGGTGATAAGGAAGCAGCTGCATGTAAGTGTTCACCATGTGAAAAGATGGAAAATGTATGTAATGGTCCTTCCAGGGAGCCCTCATTGCTATAGCAGTTTATCCCATTACTAAATCCATGCTGTGCTGAGATCCTCACATTCAGCTGCTGACCAGCAACGTGGTCCTCAGCTTTAATAGGAAGCATATGATCACTCCAGCTGGCAGGTGACACTGTTTGGCAATGTTCCCCAGCAGTACAACAAAAGATTTTCAAATATCAAAGCAAGGGGGGGAAACCTCTGTCTTTTATGAGGAAAGTGGTTTGACTGCATGTAAATTTTGCTTTTATAAGAATTATTACCTCTAACTTGCTGTGAAAGGAAAGGTACACTTAGAGAATGAAATTGTCTCAGATAATTTGTAAGCTGTCCATCCAGACTGATAAATAAATGGTAAATTATGGGAAATCTAATTTTGTGTTCAAAAAGAAATGCAGCTTGAACAGAGGAACATAGGTAGGGAAAGTCTCTTTATTCAAATTGAAAAAACATACCAATGAGAATTTTTCTAGGTTAGGTTATGAAAAACTAAGACTCTTCAGTTTTGTTAAAGGGAACTTTTAGCAAAATGTCAATTCATCATATGGAAAATCTGTGGGGTATAGTACTTACTACCTTGTCTGGGTCCGACAGTTTAAGAGTGGAAATTCAGGAATACTTTGACTATCTTAACTGTGATAACAGCATTCATCATTTTCTATTTTTTTTAAAGATATACTTATGTATACAAAAACTGGGGTCCAGGCCAGAGGTATGGAGGGTAAGAGGATTCCCAGAGACAGAATGGGGAGCAGAACAGGCAGACTGACTGAAACACACTGCTGAGGGGAGCAGCGGGCGAGGCAGGAGAGGTCTACTACACCACGTACTACACCACTACTACACTTCAGTAATTTTGATTCCTGTGCTTAGTTCATTGCACACACCTCACAAACAGTTGTTCTACCCTGGTAGGTTACCTCCTGGGACAGAGGCAGTGATAGAACTCGTGCTACAGTGGCTGTGTTTTGCTTCATAATGTGGTGCTTAACCTATTGCGCCACCAGGGAGGCCCCATTTTCTATATTGCTACAAGTTGTAGCTTGGAAAAAAAGGGCATTCTTCTTGATCTATTTATTAATATCGAAAAAGTGGTCAAGATTTATAAGAAAAATAAGTGTATATGAGAATTACATTCTTGTGTTAATCCTTGAATTTATTTTAAAATTAAATCTGTTTAAGCATAAAAGATGAGACTACAGACATGGCTGCCCACTGATTGATGAATATGGAAATTCACCAGTTTCAAAATACATTTCCCCTTTTCTTCCCCTTAACTAGTCAATAGAGTTAAAATAATACTCCTTGTTTGCTCTGGGTCTCCTTTCCCTTCTTTTTCACAGGCCAGGATTAGGACAACCGATTTATCAAATACTCAACATCACCTGTAATCAGGGAAATACAAATTAAAAACATAACGACGTACCACCTTTCACCAGTGATAATGAGACATATTAAAAAAATTAGCAACAAAAAATGTTGACAGGAATATGGAGAAAAAGGAACTCTCTTACACTACTGGTGGGAATGCAAACTGGTCGAACCACTATGGGAAGCTGTGTGGAGGTTCCTCAAACTACTGAAAATGGAGCTTCCATATGTTGCAGCAATTCCACCCTTAGGTATCTACTCAAAGAACACAAAAACATTAATTCAAAAGGACACCTGCACCCCTATGTTTATTGCAACACAATAGGTAAGATTATGGAAACAACCAAAATGCCTAAAAATAGATAACTGGATCAAGAAGATGTGGTATATTTATACAATAGAATAGTACTCAGCAATCAAGAAGGATAAACTCATTCCATTTGCAGCAACATGGATGGAGCTGGAAAGGATTATACTCAGTGAAATAAGCCAGAAAGAAAAAGAAAACTATTAAATGGGTTCACTTATAAGAGGAATGTAGAGGAACCAAATAAGGGACCAGGGTAAAAACTAACTATAATAAAATCAAAATCAAAATCATCAGGCAAGTATAGATAAGAAACATTCTGTAGGGGAGGAGGACAGAGAAGGATAGGACAGGGGTGGGAAGAGCACAAGGGACTATGGTGGTGGTGCCTGGGTGAATTGGTGGGAATTTCACCAAGAAATCATACATTGTACAAATATGAAGGATAATATAATAAATGCTTCAGTAATTTTGATTCCTGTGCTTAGTTCATTGCACACACCTCACAAACAGTTGTTCTACCCTGATGGCTACAGGGTGTGATTCCCTATACTACAAAGGCAGAAAAATTAAAATGTATTTCCTCAAGATTTTTGGATATGATTTAGACTCCAACAGTATGCTAGACTTAGGCTTGGATCCTGGCTGAGGTCAGTAGGAAGAGGCAAAAAGCCCAGTTACATTGTTTCCACAGCCACAAAACAACTTAATGGATCAGATAATTAGTGGTTTTATTCTGAGGATCAGAGACAGTGGACCTATGGTGACAGCCGCCCATAAATGTTTCCTTTTTCTGTTTTTGTCTTATTAGGAACATTATTTTTCTCTATATCTCTATTTATCCCACCTACCTACATGTTTACTTGTAAGAGAAGAGAGGAGAGAAAGAACAATTTATTTTTTTTATTTTATCCTTAAATAGCACTAATTTTTTTTTATTTTTTGTTATGTATTTTTTCTAAAATTACATTCACATTTATTTTTTAATATAATTTTTTAAATTTACATATATTTGACATCAATTGTAATCCCCATGTATTCCCCATCACCGTAACACCAGTACACCATCACCTCAGTCCCCCGTGCTCCCGTCTGCCCTCTACCCTTCCCCTCTTCCCTCCCCACCAAGTGTCCCCAGTTTGTCCTTTAAAAAGTCAATTCTGAGCTAAGAGGCATCAAATGTGATTTATAAGGTATTTATTTCTATTCAATGCAGATTTTCATCCTATCTACTTGTAAGGGACACTTATTTCTTGGAGTAGTTTATGATTATAAGCTATCATTAGAAAATAACATCTGCTTCCCACGAGAAGGAAAAATTGTCCTGTGCTACTATTTGGGCAGGGATAGTTCAGGTCAAATTGAGAGACTTCTCCTAAGTATCATCGATACCACCTAATTCCTGGGTTGTTTGAGTCAGTGAGCCAAGGCTGTTAGGAGATCAGGTACCAAATACTGTAAACCAAAAAAAAATGGTTGATAGAACTTTCAACTTTCAAGGTAGTGAAAGTTAATGAGGAGAGTGAGCAGAATGATAGGCTATTGGAGAGGAAAACAGAAATACAATTTGGGCAACTTAAAATGGTTGGGAGGGCAGGGGAAATAGAGGCAGATGACAGCGAATAATTACCACAGAGGAGCATTTGGATTTGATCTTGAGAAAATGCAGGACTTGGAAAGATTCTGTTTAAGATAATTTGATACCGGTATTTGTGAGATTAACTTGGCAACCTTCAGCAAGAAGGTATATTTCCACAAATACCATGATCATTAAATGGATTACAGTAATATATCTAGGTAAAATATTTGAAATCGCATTCCATTGTATATTGTAATGTGAACTACTAAAAATAAAATGGAAATTTTGATTTATTAGTTTTTAAGTTTGAATGAAAATTTTAAAAACGTTAAACATCTGGATAATCAGAATGTAAAAGTAATTGCTGAGAATACTACTTTGTCATTTCTCAAGGAAATCTCTCTAAATACAAATATTAAACTTTGCTTTTTTTACTTTTCTTTTTTTTTTCCATGTTCATCAGATCACACTCATTCTGAAACAAGGTGCACTAGGCAACATCTGGTTCTGTTTCAAAGCCGAACTTTTGTTCTATCCAGTGTCAGTCACCTAGGATATCCTGAACACACTGTGTAAATGACAAGGAGACTGTCATGTCTTTACATTCTCTGCCAGGCTGTTGTTGCAGAAACATAACTCGCGACTTTGAATTCCCAGAGGGATGTGTTCTATTGAAAATAATAATGAACCCAAATGTATAATTGCCCTAAGCTCCATAGTGTCACTTTTTGCCTGGTCAGAATAATTCAGAGAATGGTAGAAGATGTTAGTAACTGAGTGATTTAGTGCTCAGTAACCACAAAATGAAATTAATATCACAATGCTCCTAGCACTACCATGGTCTAAGACCAAGTGTGAATTATGAAGACCTAAAATGAGACCAGTATACTGCAGTGGCCTTGACACGTTGAACTTTGATTTGCTCATGATTTCTAAAAGTATATCTAGCACTGTCAACTAAACCATGACTCTTAATTCTGGCTCTGACTACTGGTTATTTCTATCAGTTGGTTATGTCCTATATATGCTTAAAATTTTGCTCACTTATCAGTTGCCACATACTTTCTGCTCATTCCAAACCCCCTATTCTCATAGTTGCACAGAATTGTGATGTTGCTTTCCAGATCTCCAAAGCTAGACATTTTTAAATTGTTTAATGATGTCTTTATAGTACCTTTAACTCTCCTTCAGATTGCGTGGTTTCCAATGTCTCTTTTCCTACATTTATAACTCTTTTATTTTGTACTGTCATTGCCTTTGTTGACAACCTTCATAAATCTCATAAGCAGAAAGATGTATTACAGTTAGAACCCCAGACCTGCACTTGATAGAGATGGCAAGGCATTTAGATTCTATTTCTTACCTATAAAAAAAAATGTGGATCTCTGCCTTACAGAGTACTTTTGAGGATTACATGAGATATTCTAGGTAAAACTCAGCACATCATTCATAGTAGATTTTCACTGATGATAGCTCCATGTTTGTTATCATACATCACTCAGCTTGATCACTGTCTAGCACATAGTACTGAAGATATATTTATCATTATAAATATTAATGTTGTAATTTTCATCATAGTCTACCTCCAATCTTATACACTAATATTCCATCTTCCCACTCTATCATCAGAGTCTACAAAATATACAAATATCATCTCCTGTGATTCCATAGTGTCCTTACTCTCCAGAGGTGCTTTTGGACATATATAAATACCCTTCATTTGAACTAGGTATAATTCTACTACTCACCATAAACTTTCTTACAGTAAACCCAAGGGAAAATCTACATTTCCTCACTCAACAACAAATAAGTTTTTCTATTCCATGTTTTTATTAATTGCCTCATCTCAATCTGACAAATGCTAGCACATTTTTTTAAATTCCATAATAGTAAACTACTACTTTTTATATAACCTGTGTCTACCCAAACAGAATTATATGCTTTCAACTTAATTACTACAATCTTCGACTTGTACTTCTAAAGCCCACTTTTAAATGTTGGTTAAATATATCTGTTGAAAAAATGGTTTAAGGTATTGGGAAATTATAGAAAATATGATGACTGACAGATGATAGATAGATAGATAGATAGATAGATAGATAGATAGATAGATAGATAGATAGATAGATCACATCACTTTCAGTGGTTTCAGTATTGAGTATGATATAATAGTTTGAGAGAGAGAGACACAGACAGACAGACACAACACATTCATGCAACTTTTACTACAATGTATTATTACAGCTGGGCTATTATTATAGCTCTTAACTTATTACTGTGCCTAATTAATAAAATTTATCCTACATATATATGTACAGGAAGATCATAGTGTCTATAGGATTCGGTACTACCTGTAGTTTCAGCCATCCACTTGAGTCTTAAAAGTCCCCATGGATAAAAGGAAGATTGGAGTACTGTTCTCATGTTTATGCTATTCATTTCTCATATGTGGAATATGTATTGAAAACTATTAACAATTATCAAGCAAATGTATTTGTTTTGACTGTTCCATAATTATTTACTAAGTCTTCCTTGGGGCAAGCAGTACATTTGCACAGTGCATGAATGGTATAAATCTTGAAACTTTAAAATAGCAATCATAGCTAATTCACAATGTGCTAGTAAATTTGGCATTGACCTCAGCTAAAGTTGTCACTCTAACAGACTGAATTTTACACTCAGTTTAAACTATGAGATGCAGAGTATAATGACTTAAAAAAGAAAAAAAGCTCATATTTTAGAAAATCCAAGATCAAATTCTGGTCTATCACTCACTGGTTATATGATCTTGAACACATTCCCTAATCTCTCAGGGGTTTATTTCCTATACAATGAAAATAATGGTACCCACATAAAAAAATACTAGGATTATTAACTGTGTTAATATGAGCTAAGTTTTGAACTTAGGTTGTACAAACATTTAGATATATAAGACTACAAGATGAACATAGTCCACTTTTAGTATCATTATGCTTAGAAAGATATAGAGCAGGAGCCAGAATTGTCATAATTGTAGCATGAGACATTCTTCATCTTTTGGCAATTCTAGAAATTTATGAGCATATCTCCAGTGAAAAGTGATATGTAACTACAAGGCCATGTAGTTACAGGACATGCATTGGCTTAAAAATTTAAGAGGATTAAATATTTGTTTGTTGTTACATTAAAATGGACTTGCCTTTCTGTAGGGTTGACTACAACAGTTAAATATAGCACCTGAGTGCCGACACAGAATTATCAGTGCATTTTCCCATGGTATCTAATGACTCTATCATGGCAACTGGCTGCTTATGTCTTGTAAACATGCACTATTGGTTATTGAAAATGGGCAAGAGTTAAACTAAAAATCAAACAGGGTCTTCCAGTTCCAGGAGAGTCCTCAGAGTGTGTCTGCCTTTAGTTGTTGACTTTGTTGCTATCATATTCATTCTCTTGTGTAGATACATTGCAATTTAGAATTCTACATCCTGTAGATTCAAGTAGGGAAGAGTAGGGAAGATAAGAGTTTGAACATAAATACTTTACTCATGAATAAGTATTGAAGGTCTATTTAGAGCATATGTCTACAGAACTGTAGATTAAAAGCTTTATATTTCTATTGCTTATGATGTATTTAATTATGATAACCCATATGTATTTTATGTGTCAAAGTATGAACTGGAATAGTTAATATATTTGAATAAGTATACCTCATAATTGTGACAGCTAAAGTTTCAAATGCCATTAAAATTAACGTTAAGCATATATAAAACTACTCTTTTCAAAACAGTATTAAATTAGCTGAGCATTTTTATTTAAATCACTAAACAGAATGGAAATTAGCATATGTTAACAGTTCTTGGTTTCTCGTTTTCTAAATTAAAACAAATCTGGAATGAGCAAAATGAACAATATGGTAAACATAGTTTCAACTAATTTTACTTAATCCCCTTTATTTTCTGTTTCCTGTGAACAGTTCTTACCAAATAGAAGGAAATGCAAATGTTAGCGTTGAGTCTCACTACTTTTACACATCGTAAATGTTGATCTATTTTCAATGAAATTGAGATTACATCTCCAAGTAGAAATAAAAATGCCCAAGTTGATTTCACTCTGGAGTAGAGAAGACAGTGTCCATTACTGCCTGTGAGTCTGTGATGAGAATATCAATCTCAATCTCTCAATCTCTTTTTGCAGCTTTTGCCAGCAAGAGAAGCTGCCAGTGACCTTCCAGTCCTGTGTGTTCACCAAAGAGTGCCAGGTGTCGCAGTGGTCAGAGTGGAGCACCTGCTCAAATGCCTGCCACGATGCAGTGTCCCCTAAAGGCACACGCGTAAGGACACGGGTCATCAGGCAGCTTCCTATCGGCAGTGAGGAAGAGTGTCCAGAACTTGAGGAAAGAGAATTTTGTGTGTTTCAAGGAGATGGACTTGCTCCCTGTGCCACGTGAGTAAATAAAGGACTGCAGCCTCTGCCGCCCAGATCTCATTCGTTCAGCTGTCTGATTTCAACTGGATACTAATTTAAGAAATCACTGACTTTTATAAATTGCAGTGGAAAAGTAAAATATCTCTTTACAAACACTGCACTAAACAGACTGGTTTCATTGCCCGTAACTTTCACAAGTTGTAGTTCAAAGTATCCACTAAGTTTAAGCTTTTAGCAGCAATTTCTGCATTTTCTATAATAGGCATTGGCAAACCTTTTCTGTCCAGGGATAAAAAATATACATGTTAGTCTTTATGGGTTCCATGCCTTAGTCACAATTATTCAACTCAGACATTAGAGCTCTACCATATGTAAATGAATATGTTCCATAAACAGTGACAGATTGAATCCTGTGTTTGCACCGTACTCTGTCAACCCCCATTCTATAAGGTAAGATACACCTGCAAAATATTGCTTCCTGTTGCTTATTGAGCAAGTTCCATGAAAATTCAGAGCTGTACATAGAAATCCTATTGAACAGAATAAAATACTACATCAAAATAATAAGATTTAAAACTCCTTGAGGACAAGGGTTGTGCTTACTAATCATGGCATTGTTTTGTTTATGTCACTGGTATATATCACAGGGCCTAGCTCACATTAAGTGCCTAAATAAATGTTTATTGAATTCATGAAATATATAGTAGTATTTTTTCCCTTAAAATACCATTTCTAATACATTACTTTTGATTTATCATGGCAATAAATACATTCCAGCTTAGTTTGAATGTAGAATTTAGTCTGAAACAACTTAAGATTCTATAGCTATTCACAAGCTACACTAAGAGCGTCTCTAGAATATTCCAAACATGTAAGGAACATCCATACAACTCAAACCTCATAATCAGTGAGGAGCAAAATTAATGCTATTTCTGCACCTTCTATTAGTAATAACAAAAATAATGATGGTTTACACAAGGTCTTCAATTCTATAGGACTGTAGAACCATCCATTCTTTCCTGATGTAACAAGTTACTGAAAATTCCAAAGAAAGTTTCTAGATTTCTCTACCTATACTACTGATTTGTATGTTCCTTTCCACATTAGACTCTAGTAACTTATTGGGATCTTAATCACAGTGTTTTGTCTACTATGTTTCTGGGTCTTTTATTCTTCATCTCAGATATTTGAGTACCATTAACAAAATACCTATTCTTGAGTCCCTTTTTGATAGATAGCATTTTTCTTAGAATGTGCAACCAACTTACATTACAGGAAATGTATTCCTTTCACCGGACTCTTAGAATGAACCTAATTGAAACTCCAGCATATAAAAAAATAATAAAATTGTTCATTTTAACTCCCCTAATGAATGACTTGCCTATTTTTACTCTGCTTGGCACCCCCTGCTCAAGCATAGGTTTTCCTCATTTTTATGTTTGACCTGAATGTGTCACTTCTTTTAAAAACATGTGTCAAGAGTGTTATTCCTTGTTGCCCCAGTTCTGCCCCTTGGTTAAGCCACAAATCCCCACTTAGAAAAATTAAAAACAGGCAAGAAGGTCAGCTTTACTGTCATGAAACTTTTAACATTGACAAAACAAAGCATATAGATCAGACAGCTGAAGGTCCATTTAACCTTTCTGTCTAATTGACATGACCATTAGCACATCCATTTGTACCTGTGTTGGCTGTTAATCTGATTACTAAGGTAGTATCTTGGTGAGGGTGATACAAAGTGCTACATGAGCCATTTGCTTTATGCTTTTAGAGTATCCATTTTCCTATTAGGGGAGAAATGCCAGCACTTCCTATCTTCAGTGGCATCAAGAAGTGGTTCCTGGCTATCCCCTTAAAGCAAGTGTTGGGCTGACATTTCTTTCACCTCATAATCTTGATTGGAGCTTTCATTTAGAATCACAGATCGTCTTTCCTGTGTTCTGCTGATTAGAAAGATCAGCTCTTTTCATCTTTCATCAGCACTCAGGAATGCTCAGGGCTACAGAATTTTTTTTTTCTTTTTCTAGACAATAGAGAAAAAACTGAATTGTTAGGTTCAATTTAAAAATTATCTGTTATAATTTTTAATCCTAATACATAAGTATAAACTTGATCCACTATAAAGCAACAATTTTCATGCATCTTATTAAAGGAAAAACAAATGTTTAGGTTCATCATTGAGCATGTGTTTCATTCTCAGAGTCAGTCCTTCCTGTTTGTAAGCATTAGGAAGGGCAGGCGTGAGTTCAGCTTAATTTACATAAAATTTCATGTTTTCAGTGTTTCGCTCTTTCCATAAAATATAAGTGACTTCCAGTAGTTGCAATTAAAGTACAATCACCCCATATTTAATACCTCCTTATTGGAGAATGGCTGATGATGAGAAGAGATTAAAACTGAGCATGCGCCATAGATGTGGTCTAGGACCCACTCAAAAGGAGTCGTTTAGATTAATTTTCTTGAGATAATTTGAGAAGTGCAGAGAAAAGTTTTATTCTATGAACGCAGTTGCCGCTGCTGACATTTCTTTTTTAGATATGGCTGGAGAACTACAGAGTGGAGTGAATGCCGCGTGGACCCTTTGCTCAGTCAGCAGGACAAGAGGCGAGGCAACCAGACTGCGCTCTGCGGAGGGGGAGTGCAGACACGAGAGGCATACTGCGTACAGACCAATGAAGGCCTCGTCTCCCACGGAAGCTCCCACAAGGACAAAGAAGGTAAACTTTGTTTTCTTCTCCATGATTCACACATGGAACTGTGCATGGGGTCATGCTGCAGGGTTATGTATTGGCCATTGAGGCCATGTGGAGACATAGTCGTCTTTCATTATGATTGGAGTCAACTATAATGAACAGTATTTTAAATTACAGTTGTAAAATATTTATTGCTACTTCATCTTTGGTCATTTCTAACTTACTGTCAAGTTTCTCTTTAAATTTTCTAACTTCTAGCTCTGTGTCAAAAGTAGCCGTAGTAATAACTTAAAAAGTAGAATAAAAACTTTTGCTGTAAGTCTGTACATAGATTGCAATGATATACTCTAAAACTTATTTTTTTACTTATATAAGAAGTCAGGTGTTTATAAAAACACCTCATTTGCAGTTTTTGATATGATTGAAAAAATAAGGCAATTATAGTATTCAGTGAAAATTTGAATTTGAATTAATAAACAAAACATAAAACTATCATGAAAAAAAAATCTTTAAACCAAAGAATGACTTTAAAAAAAACTTGGTTTAATCACTGATTTGCCAGATATATCTAGAAATTTTTTGTTTAAATCTCAGATTTGGGATCAGGTGTGTAAATGTATGTATATATGAATACAAATCACCCACAATAGAAATATGTTATTATATGTATTATATTACTTAAGATTTTCATCATCATTGGGTCAATTTTATATTTAATTAGCAGCTCAAATATGAATATTTTTAAGCAATGGTATAAACAAATCCTCTTAAACACCTTATACCCGAACAATAATAGTACTTCTCTCACTAATACATTCAGCGTATCAGTTAGTTTACAAGAGAGTTCCAAAACTTGTGTAAGGTGGTAAGGATAATGCAATAAATGTGCATTTTTATTGGGTTTTAGAATAACTGTAGGATGTCACTGAAATAGTAATCTTTGTAGAAGTGGTAGCATTTGTGCTGATGGATAATATATACACTCCATATGGTTACATGGGTCAGGAAATGAAAAGGGAGCTTAATTCCAGAAGGAGGGAATAGAATGCATTAAAGCACACCATTATAGGAAATTTGAAACAAAAGAGAAAACTTGTCCGAAAAAATGAGCATGCCGTATTAGGCAAACTGTGGATAGGACAAAGGACAGAGCAGAATTTCCCTGCAAGTCTGTTTGTTGGAAAAGGGAAAGAATCAAGATAAAGACCTAAAGATTCTAGTATTTGCCAGCAAATAACAGACCATTTGAAAAAGTATAATATCCAGAGAAAGAACTTGAATAGGAACAACCAGAAAAAAAGAGGGGAAAAAAGGAGGAATTATTGTTTTATAAAACAAAGAGATAGCTTTTCTGCCTCCCCACCAAAGGATTTGTACCAACACCAGGAATTTATGGAAAATAAGTGCTGAAATTTTGCATTTGTAATTTCCAAAATTTAATTGTTCTGTATCTACTAACTTTACACAGCATGTCAACTCATTTAGGAATCTAGCCTAAGGATACATTTTACTACTAATGTACCTTGAGGTTGTAAGGAAGTAGCATAAAACATGTAATGTTAGTACATTAATATTTTCCTGGCCACTTTAATGACTATATTTTTAACACTCTAAGGTGGATTTATTGTAGTAGTTCTTTCAGAGTAGTATAATTTCATTGCCAGAGGTAGATCAGAGTTTAGTTTCTGAATGTCAATTATGTCCTGTAGGTTATTACTTTGAAAAGATCCTTCATATTTCTGAATTGCAACTAGATATTTCTTAAATAATTTTTCATTGAGTCTCACTCCTGCCAAGTACTGCAGAGCATCAAAAATTAAAGTCAATAAAGAAAGTAAGACAGAAGGAATATCATTATTATATATCTTTTGGATAAAGTGAATGCCAAAGCAAAGATCAATAAATAATAAGTTATTAATTCACGTAAAGTTAATATTTATTATATAAGCATATAGCATGTATACTTAGGAATTGCTATCCTTTCATGTCAAATACCAAAGATACTAATAAATCTCTTACTGTCTCTGCAAAAACAGTTGATTCATTCTAAAAGTGCAGCTAGCTTTTTTTTAGACCGTATGAATTTCCTCTTAAAGGCACTTAACATTTTCCAGTGGAGAACTCAATCCAGTACACCAACACCCCAAATAAAATATGTGCTAACTAAAAGCATTTGTGATTCGGAACAGTTAAACTGTGGGTTGTGAAGTCTTCTTCAATTCATCTTCCAGTAAATTTGAAATAATAAAAGTTTAAAAGTACCTCAAAGTATCACCCTCTATCAATCCTAGTAAGAAAGTACTGACTTTCCAGAAATCCTGACTCTGTAATTAGTAACAGTCTTCCCTAATTACAATTCATTTTTATACTTAATTTGAAGAACAAAGTCTACTGTCTTGTTTTTTCAGATTAATATTATATGTTGTATGTTACTTATTTTCACTAGTAACCAAACTACAAATTCAAAATCAATTACCTTAACTTAAAACTAATATCTTAGAGACTAAAATACTGGAAACAAGTGCTCTGAAATTTACATAAACATCCTTGGCACATCATATTATGCAGAAGAATGCTAATAACACCTTTTTATTTTTTTATTTTTTTGGCTAAAACTTTATTTTTAATGAGAGTACATAAAGCACAATTGATAGTTAACATAATATAAATAATTACAACAAATTGTTTATAAAAATTCCATACAGTTATAAAATAGCCCTGCATTTCTGTCATACTGTTAAGCCAAATAATAGTATACTTTTGATCATTTCTCTGAACAAAGATTATTTTCAAGTTGAATCTCTAAAATGTTTAACTGCATGTCAAGAAGATACTCATTTCCCCCCCTAAAATGTTCACATCTTTGGCAATTGTGTTAATCTATTGCAACGATAAATTGAAAAGTAAATAATAGTAGATAATGATGATGACAATGATAATACATGCATACACACACATGTATACACACACACATACACATACACAGACATCATAGATTTCCCTTAAGGAAAAATTGGAAACAAATACCTAAAAATTGGAAGTTCTTAATTGTTAGTTATTCAATTAATAAAACCATAGGCAAGTTTTACTGTCCTCAGTACCAGTAGCAAACTGTGTTGTATAGTCTGAACTAAAAATATAACTCTTTTTTTTACTATATATCCTTTTTTTTTTTTCAGGTTTTGTTTTACTTATTTTTTTTTGAAGATTTATTTATTTATGCATACAAGTACTGGGGTACAGTCCAGAGGTGTGGGGGGTGAGAGGATTCACCACAGAGAGCAGGGAGCAGAACAGGCAGAT
>JAGFMF010011586.1:4561033-4574860 GCA_019455555.1 Galemys pyrenaicus | reverse complement strand
GTAGATTCCTAGGAGCGGGATTGCCGGATCATATGGTAGTTCCATTTCTAGTAGACTGAGGAACCTCCATACGGCCTTCCATAATGGTTGGATTAGCTTGGATTCCCACCAGTAGTGTACCAGGGTTCATTTTTCTCCACATCCTCACCAGCATTTGTTGTTGTTGTTGTTGTTGTTGTTTTTAATATGTGCCATTCTTACCGGTGTGAGGTGGTACCTCATTGTGGTCTTGATTTGCATTTCCCTGATTATGAGGGATGTTTGCTCCTCTATTCTTAATGGATGTGGTAGATGAAAATGAATTCATTTTTGAGGGGAAAAAAAATCCCTCAATGTAAACACTTTGGAAATAGCCTATACTTTGCAGTGGAATGTGAAAAGCACTGTGATATAAATAAGGAATAACCAAAACAGAAAATTCTTGTACAAATTAAACCCTCCTTGGAAGTCAGTTCTCTGGATTTATTATCTTATAAAATTTCTCCATGATCAGTAGATTACAAATGAAAATTTAGATGCTCAGAGGTTGTAGTCACTGGGCTAGAACATAAGAAACTTAAATGCTGGGAACTAAGTTAATCTGATCAGTGGCCTACCCCAGAAGTAACTTAGACATTTTAGGGGAGGCAGTTTTACTGATGAGATAAAATTAAATGACCAAAAGGCAATAAACCAAAATAACCAAAAAGGCAATAAAATATTTATATAATGAAGCAGCTATAATATCAGATAAACCTGAGAACAGTACCTGTATTACCCTTAAGTGAGTAGATAGTAAATATTTGTTGTTTCACATGTAAAAAGGTAGTTTTCTTTTACTTTGCCTGAAAACTGTCTCTTGAATATTTGAAACATACATTTTAAAAAAAATTCTTTATTTTATCAAACTGTATTTACACACTCTGTGCCCTTCGCCCCTGAATAAATAACTGTGTAGACCTCTTATGTAAAGGGAAAATGATCTACTTGTTAGATCAAATGACAAGAGAAAATTCATTCACTTTGTTTCAACTGGGTGACTCATTTAAGATAATAATATTTATATATCTGTTTTCTCTTTTTTGTTGATAGCAAGCAACTTTAAAGTCTCTTGAATTTTCACCTTAAGGCTACTTTCAAAAGAATCTTAGATGATCAGGAAATCTGCTTTTCATTTCCACTTGGCCTTACATAACTTTATTTGCCTAAAAATAGCTATTTATAGGAACTCATCTGTTCCATTTCAAGCAATATGCCAGAATAGAATAGCTGAAAATCATCCTTTATAAAACACCTAAGCTATGGAGGAATAAATATTATTTTCAGTGCTTTAAGACAGAAATCTCAATTAGTTAAATTATTTCCCCAAACAAACCAGGAAGAGGGAGCTGATGCTCTCTGTAGTAGTGCTTGGGCAAGGACTCATGCAGAGGAGGGTTGGGATACATGGGAATTAGGGACATGGCATAAACATTTTGTCAGAGTGGGGCCTCCCTGGTGGCACAGTGGGTTAAGCAACGCACTATGAAGCAAACCGCAGCCACTGCAGCACGAGTTCGATCCCTGCTGCCGGCCAGGAGGGGACCCACATGGTGCGGCAGACCTCTCCTGCTGTGCCCGCTGCTCCCCTCAGCAGTGTACTTCCGTTGATCTGCCTGTTCTGCTCCCTGCTCTCTGTGGTGAATCCTCTCACCCCCCCACACCTCTGAACTGTACCCGTGCTTGTATGCATAAATAAATAAATCTTTAAAAAAAAAAATTTTTGTCAGAGAAAGAGAATTAATTAAAAAATACCCAATTTCAATGGCATTCTTCAAGGAAATAAAACAAAAATTAGTGGAATTTTTATGGAGCTACTAAAGATTATAAACAGTCACAGCATTTCTAACCAAAAAAACAAAAACAAAACAAAACAGGAATCTATCGCACATCTAGGCTTCAAACTATACTATTAAACAGTGTGGTCTTGAATAAAAATAGATACATGTACCAGTGGAATAGAATTGAGGGCCCAGAAATATACCCACACACATATTGACAGTTAATCTATGAAAAAAGAGCTAAGAGTATAAAAGGCAAAGTGGAAAGTCTTCAACGAATGTTATCAGGAGATTTGGATAGCCACATGCAAAATAATGAAGTTAAACTACAATCTCAAACAAAAACTAACTCAAACTGGATCACAAACATAGCTGTAAGATATGCAAAAACCTTCCACAACATTGGTTTCACAGGTGTCTTTGAGAACTTAACTAACTCTAGCAACCAGAAAAGCTAAAGCAAAGTAAACAAATTAAACTGTATTAAACTAAAAAAAAATCTGTATCATGAAAGAAATTATCATTAAAACTAAAGACATCCTACTGAATGGGAGAAAATAGTTAAACATCATACATCTAACAAAGGGCTAATATCCAAGATCTACAAAGAATTCATACAACTCAACAACAAATCACCTAAACAAAAAAATAAATCTAAACAGACACTTCTCTAAGAAAGACAGATGATCAATGGGATATGAAAAAATGCTCATCATCACTTATTAGGGATATGCAAATCAAAACCACAATGACATACCATTGCACACCTAGAGAATGGCATATATCAAAAAAAAAAAAAAAAAAGAGAGAGAGAGAGAAAGAAACAAGTGTTGACTAGAGTGTATCCAGCCCTTAAGGAAAGCAGCAGAGAGATTTCTCAAAACATTAAAGACAGATTTACCATACTGACCAGCAGTTCTACTCCTACCTAAAAAATACAAAAACATTAAGGAATATAAAAATATTTCTTAATACAATATTTCTGAATACAAAAAAAATATTAAGGAATTTTATGAAGAATTCTATAAAAAAAAAAAATATTGTTGCTTCACCAACCTTAAAAGGTATAGTATCAAAGGTGAATAGTGAAACTCAACTTATCTCTGGAGAGACCTAACAGGGAAACAAGTCAGTCTCAGTCTCATGTCAGAGCAAAAACAAACTATCCTAAGTTTTCCAACCGTGAGCTTGTCTCACACTAGTTTCAGTTTATAATTTATGGTATTTAAATGAGCCCAAACCCCACAAAGCTAAGAAATTAATATTATAAATGGTGTCAGTAGTATTGCAGAGGTGTCTGACTTAAGCAAAGCAAAAATTCCAAAGAGAATATCTTAACCTAAGTCATAGATTTCCCCAGATAAACTGCATAATTGAAAATTATAGATCAAATTACAGAAAATTACTGGAGAAAAAATAATTTATAAATAAGATTGAAAATGCCTAACAGTAGACTAGACTCAAGGTCAAATATACTAGAAATAATGTGTAGAAAGCATAAAATACACATGCTAACATGTATTAACTATGTAAAGAAAAAAATAAATATAATGCATAACGATTATAAGACCAGATGTTTTAAAAGGGAAATGAAAGTTCTAGAACTGAAAAATACTTGTAGTGGAAATAAGTGGGTAGAATAGACAAGCTGAGATAGTTACTAGTAAAATGAAGACAAATATTTGAAGACTATTTACTTGAACTGTAACACTGAAAATAATAAAATTAAGGATAACTCAGAATGTAAAAAGAAGGTTTAGAGTGAGAGAATCAGTAAAAAGAGGATTTAGTTTCTAGCATTGATGAAAAATAAGATTGTACGGCATAAAGAAAACCAATTTCCATGCAGGAAAATAATATGGGCATGCTTCAATTCAATGTAGTGAGATTTCAACTCACGAACCTTAAAGATATTTTAGAAGGAATAGAAAGAGTGAAAACCATTAAACAAAAATCAATTAACAGTGAAATTCTCATCAACTACATAAAAGCAGAATAACAAAAAATAATATAATTATCTCTAATAAAATCTCATTGAAAGAACTATTAAATGGTAATATTCAGGAAGAACATAATTAAATCCAGAAGGAGGAGAATTTAAGATAGTCAGAGAATTTAGTAAATGTCTGGGTAAGCTAAGCAAGTTTCAGTATATATGAGACAGTACTAATAATTTTAATGACAAAAACACTGTGTGGTTAGTTGTGACAAATATTACTATATGACAGGAGAAATGAGGATGAGCACATTGTTTGTAAGGGGGCAGAATTATTGAACACCCTTAAAAATTTTTGTGATCATACATGTTAAAAATTTAAGTATTAAGTAAAAAAATATTTTTAATAATTGTTAATACCTAACTATTCATGAATTATAAGATGATGTAAGCAGTTATTAATGATTAAGTTATATGCTATATTTTCTAGCCTATATGAATATACTTTGAAATTTAATAGAATGAATGTGACTAAGTAAAATTTAATGAAAAGTACTAAATAAGAAAGAAAATTACTTTTTCTAACAGAGTTACTCTAAAACCAAATAAAAAAGTCTTGATACCTGACTTTAAAATATTAGAGTCAAGGGCTGCTATAGAAAATCAATTTAGTTTTCATTATTAGTGCATCTATGGGTTCAGTCAACTATATTACTAACATTCAGTGATTAAATTTAAATTGTGGAATATTCAATCTGAACATTTACTTCTGTTGACAAAAACAGTAACACACAGAATACAAAATACTTTCATCTTTACAGAACACCACACAAAATTTATTTCACCAGGGAAATAACATGAGATTGACTTAAATTATATGTATGTGCCATGTCCAAACTTTTCAGACGATTGAACTGTTTGATCAATTAAACAGCATTTGATAGAAAATTTTCTTGTATAAATAAAATTCCCAGAATTTTCTCTAGTATTTTTAGTGAACAATAATCTATACAAACATACAAGTGAATAAAAAATGTCAAATTGATACTGTTCATTGAAGCATGAAAGTGAGAGCAAACTTTTAAATTGAAGGGGGAAAGCATATGAAAATTTATGAGTATTTCAAACTTATTTCCCATCCTATCTTGATTGCCCAGTTTGCTAAAAGGAAAGACAAATGACATTGGCAAAGAAATTGTCACCTCAAGAAGATAATAAAAATCATTTTGTATATTGGTGTCATGGACAGAGAAATATTAATACATGGTGTTCTTATATGTGGGTGATATTAAGCTAATAAGGTTAAAATATGTTAGGCAATAATTTTATGACTCAAAAAGATTTTAATAGGCTAGAAACGATGACATTTCTCAAAAAGTATGAAGTCTGATAATGAAATATTCACAAATACTAAACTCCCAAATGCCCAAACTAAAGGAAAATAATGGTAATATTGATGGTGTTACACTTACAGTGGCAATATTGATGCAGTTTGTTGTCGCACTGTGTTTACTTATTTGGTTTTGTAAAGACTCTGCTCTGTGGGGAAAACAGTTGGAGTCAGTGACAATGTTAAACTCATTTTGTGTTCTCCCAAGTGCTACTGTTTTGCACATTAATCACAACCTGATTGAAATGCTAAGAATTTAGATATTTCTTCCTTCTGTATTCCCTCCTCAATGCCAGTGAATTATTAGTATTAGTATTTAGTATTAATGAAATACTAATTTTCATTAGTATTCCCTCAGTCAGTCAATAAATATTTATTGAGCAATTGTTTGGATTGCTGATTTAGATACTGAAGATAGAATGTTTTAAAAAGGAGTACCCTCATCCTCAGGGTACTAACAGCCCAGTTGCAGCCTTTTAGTTAACTTTCCTGCACTGCACGCTCAAAACTGACCAGCCACAAGAATGGCAGGAAGAGGCTGTTACTGACCTGCCATTTCTAGTTGAACTACTGACCCACTTTCAGTTAAAGTCTGAAAGTGCTCTGCAGCCCTGAGTCCATCCTTAATAAGAGAACCAGTACCCATATTCATCAGGGGAAATGTTTTCATGGAAAGCCCTTATCTTCAAAATATAGTTTAAGGGTCATTGGCCACTCTAAAAAAACGCTAAGTTTCCTAGATGTTCTCCACTGAGATTGTGAGAATCTGACATGGGTACAGAAATCTGTCATTTGATTGGTACCGTCATTGATTCTAATGAAGAATTGACCTTAAAGCTATGTAAACGTCCTTTTAAAAGAACGTTTCCAAAACTTTGGGAGAGTGGAATGGGGGCAGGAAATCTAGGTTGTCTGAGTCCCAAATTGTACTTTCTTTAGTGGGCTCTCATTTAAAGAAAAATTATTCCAAATGCAAAATCTCTGAAATCTCTGCTGGGATCTCAGCGGGGTGTGTGCATGTAAAGGGAGGGCCCTGAATCTTAAATTTCCTGGGCTTCACCCAAAATTCTAACTGGTTTAAGATGAGAAACAGACACAGCCATACTGAAAAGTTCTATTTTCCACAGTTTTAGAGGTAAGACTGAGAGAATGGAGCAACTAAGAAAAGTCACTATGTTTTCAGAAGTGAAGTAGAATTTTCACTTTTAATACTGTATTATTTACATGCACTGAACCCTAGTTTTAGATCCCCGAGCTGCACATTTGTTGAAAACCACTTTACCTTGCTAGCGGTAATTAAGCAAGGAAAATAGGGGGAAAGAACACCTAATAGTCAGATTCTATTTCATCTTTTTTTCTGTAATGATAGATGGAAAGAAGCAATGGCTGTTAGTAAAGTGCCTTCCATTAATAAAGGAAAGATGGTGGATAAAATGTAGTGTAACCCAATACCATCAAGCGTCTGTAGTATGTGTGCTTTTTATAACCTTTCAGCACTTACTGCAGTGAGTTGGTTGTAGATAAATGATAGCACCAGGAGGAATTTTGAAACGATCATTCAGGGAAGTTCACTGGTGAATGAATAGCATCTTTTCAGAGCACACTCCAGCTATCTGAGAATGTAAAAGAAATGGTTTGTGGCTGGCTGTTCCCTGCTCCGCTGATGATTACTCAACAGGGAGTAGCTACTCTTTCCAGTGTTAACAGAGGAGTACAAACTACATTGTGGAACTCATTAATATTTATTCCTTCTAAAAGCAGTGGGCAATAAAAAGGGAAATAAACCAGGAGAATAGCAATGGAAAAAGAAAACCATAACAATAGATATATCTTTGAAAAGTTCCATTTATTGCATACCAAAAATATGCTCAAAACACAAGAATCCATATTATTATTATGAGTCCTGAGTCCACTAAAAATACATCTTACCAGATAAACTAATTTATGGAGAAATGCATATTGAAAAGAATTCAAGAATTCAAAGTAACCATTCATATCCTTATAATTATATGCATTTTTGAGGTACCTTTTATAATTTCACATTTTCAATGCTCAGCCAGGTCACATGTCCTCAGAATCAGTCTGTCCTGCGCTTGTTTATAGATAAGAACTTTCTCAAATTAAGAATCACCTACCCATTACAGCAGAGACCAGAGACATCTCAGTCTCTCTTCTTGCTACTCCTTTGTTTTCCATCTTGAAATACCTTCACCATTGTGTCTCCAGCTAGCTCCTCCTATTTCCAATCTTTGTTTCATAAGACCTCAATAATCTTTCTTCATACAAAGTCTATAGCCTTCTTATACTATTTTATATTGTTTATCATTCAATTCCATACAATTCTAAACTTTTACAACTGTCTCATGAATATTCAAGCCAGTTTCCCAAGACTTTAAGTTTCTGAGAGGGCAGCTTGTTTTCTCCAACTCCTCACCCACCCCTATTCCCTTGGCCTGCCCAAATAACTTTAGTGTAATCTATTATTCTTTAGAGATCTAGATACATTTGCTACTCTTATCCTTTAGAAATATCTTTAAGAAAGACAGAGAAGGGCCTCCCTGGTGGCACAGAGGGTTGAGCACCTCACTGTGAAGCATCTGGAGCATAGCAGCATGACTTTGATCCCCAGCCAGGGAGGGGGCCTACAAGACAGAGGACCACTCCTGCCTGGCCCGCTGCTCCCCTCAGCAGTGTGTTTCGGTTAATCTGCCTGTTCTGCTCCCCACTCTGTGTCTGGTGACTCCTCTCACCTCCTGCAACTCTGGCCTGTACCCCCACCTCTTGTATGCATAAGTAAATAAATCTTTAAAAAAAAAAGACAGAGAAACATTTCAGTTAAAGGATATTAATTTTTTGTAATATTTCATTTCATACTAACAATTTATTTCACTAACCTCACTTTTTTGTCCTTTTTGCCTGCATTTCCTCTGCAAAAGTTTGAGATAATATGTGTAATACGCATCCTGGCATAAAATTCTGTGCTTACTATATGTCAAATGACATATAATTATTTATGGTTTTGCTTTTTTCTGATTAAGAAAAAGATAGATTTTAAAAAAAAAATAACTGTCTCAGAACCTTTTGCATGTAGTAAAGGTATAATTGTATGCTAGCCTTTCTGTTTGAGAAACAAAACAGGATGTATAATTCATGGAATCTTTTTTAAATATGTCCTGCCTGAAATTCTGCTGTGTTCTTACATTATATATGAATTGCAACTTTCTTGGAAAAGGTAAGCCTTTCTAAAGCTTTTATTTTGTATTATCCCAGAGTAAAAAGAGACAAAGTAATTGCAGCTTGCCTTACTTTGTGACTCCAAATTCATGAGAAGTCTGAACCTCACTCCATTGCCAAAGATTTCTGAAAGAAATGTTTGCATCACTGTGGGGCTGCTTCGTTACTCTAAAAAGAACACTTACAGCATTTTTCAACCTGAGCATGACAACTGGTCTGTCTTCTCTTTCTATTACACAGAATTTCTGGGTGTCTAAAACCACCTATGTTTGACAGCAAAGTCAGTTCTTTGACACTAGATTCTGTGCAGTGACACCCTCCCTGCCTTATGAATTAGCTTCAGAGTAAATGAAACATTTAAGTTACTGTCCATAACTTTATTAATATCACCAAAAGTAAGTACATTGCATTAAAATATCTGACAAGTGTTAAAAAAATGCCAGACATCGATCTTTTATAACAAAAAATAGAAGGTATATTAAGCAGAATTAAAACATTTTATAGAATTAAATACAATTACATTCATACATGTATTGAGGTGTTTCCAAGGTCATTAGAGGAGTGTACCCTGGTATTTTGAACCCATATTATTTGGATCATAAGAAATTGTTGATTTTTCTGGTCAAGAATACTTGATTAATGGCACTTTAATACTATCCAACTGAATAGATTCCTTTTCTGTATTGTTTGTCATTACATGGTATTGAAATACTCTCATCCCAGACTTTGCATTGTAAGGATCAACCCCTTCACTGCTGCCTTTGAATTGTAGTCAATTTCCACATGAACAATATGCATTTGTGCTATATGTGGTGTGCTCTAGAGAGAGCACCAATTGTCTTCTATAGAAATATGTAGATTTCCCTATATTGATATTCTTTATGGGAGAATAGCTTATATTGATAGCTTAAGAGTGATTTGAATTCATCAAGAAGTTTTTATTCTACACAGAGTGATGTGATTTTTAGTATTTACTATGTCCATTTTGTTTTATGTAATTACATGTAATAAAGGAAAATGAAGGATGTTATGTAAAGGATATTAAGGATAAGGATGAGGAATGTGGAACCACAGAAAAGTACTAATGAAGGACAATATCAAGCCAATAGTGAGTATAAGAAAGAAATGTGTTAAGATATGCGTGTTTCTTTTTCTTTAAAATATTTATTTATTTATGCACACAAGAACTGGGGTACAGGTCAAAGGTATGGGGGAACGAGAGGATTCATCAGAGACAAAGTGGGGAGCAGAACAGGCAGATTGACTGAAATTCACCACTAAGGGGAGCAGCAGGCAAGTCAGGAGAGGTCTGCTGCACCATGTGGGTCACCTCCCTGGTCAGCAGCAAGGATCAAACGTGTGCTGCAGTGACTGTGGTTTGCTTCATAGTTCATTGCTTAATGGATTGCGGCACCAGGGAGGCCCCAAGATCTGCGTATTTCTTGAAGTAGAACAAGTGTTTATTCTAAGTTTGTAATAATCAATGCATTGCCCCAGCTGAGAAATGCAGTATCCATTAAAAAATAGAAACAAAGGAAAAGCACAATAATTTCTGGTTTTAGGTCCTAAAGAAAACTAACCCATGGACCTTCATAAAGAACTGCAACCTCACTAACATCTATATAATACACATCATGAATTTTATAAGGAAGATTTGTCTTTAAACAATTTCTTTACCGTAAGCCACTTTCACTACATGAAACTATACCTCAGGAAAGGCAAAAACAGTTGGAGTTAATGTGAAATGGTAAAGATTTATAGGGATAGAGTTCAGAATATCTGAACGAATGGATATACAGCTGTTCCCTAAGGCATTCCTCCTCAGAGCTCTGATAGATATTGAGTGGCAGAGTTCCCTTATACCCCTTGACATAAGGATCTGGAGTATTTCTATTCTGGTTACTACTTAGGTGCAGTTAAATGCAGAGACACATTTTCTAGCCATTGTCTAGATAAAGATAGGATTAGCATCCATATGTGAAAATTGAAAGGCTTGACAAAGACATAAGCTTGCATAAAATATTCCCCACTTCTAACAAAAGGGTAAGTCTAGTTCACACTAAATGCAGGGCAAAGAAAAAGTTTAAGCACAGATAAGGGAAAATCATAGGTACTTAAATCTGTTTCATAGCTCATAACCCATAACAAAAATCTGAAGCAGATGCATGGTATATCCAGCTTCAACAAAAATGCCATCTCTTAAAGAAGCAATTTATGATTTCCAAGTATAAATATATGGAGGTAAATTAAGTTGAAATAATAAGATAATGATGTGGAAGATTAGGGAGAGGATAGTTGTTTACTATATGTATGACACTGCTCTGTTTTACATTTATTTGCTTATTAGACCTGTACTACAAATCTGCTAGGTAAGGACTATTATTATATTACAGAGAACTTAAATAATTTTCCCAAGACACATAACTAGTAAATATAGCAGGATAATGAAACAAAGAAGTCTGGCTCCTGACTCTGTGGTGTTAACCACTATACCCTAGAGCTGGGTTTATTAATTGTTAGCCAGTGTACTATTAGGGAAAAGTTATCTCCCCTCTCAATTAGATTGGTTTTAGAATACTTTATTTTAAATAGTAATTAAGTCCGAGATCCTAATGTCTATTTATTCCTATTTAATAACAACATAACTATGCAATTATGATAATTTCCATGTTCCTATTTTCCATGGCAGGAAACCAATCATAATTCCTTCAATCAATATTTACTCACACAGAAGGCACTCAGTAAATATTGGTTGAATAAATGCTCAAAGAAGAGACACGAACAAGACAAACAAGAATGAATAAATGCTGAAAGTAGAGGAGTAAATAACACAAATAAGATTCCTAGCATCACAAAATGTATATTTTAATGGAAAGAGTGAGTCTATAAGAAAATTTAAAAAATTATTAGGTAGCAATAAGTACTAATCAGACACTTCAAATAAAATGATGTGACAATGACTGGATGGTCATATGATTTGGGTCACCAGGGTTTTATTTGGCTTCCAAAATTTGTATGTCTAGCACAAAATTCTTCTCTGAGGAACAAACTCATCTCTTGCTTTTTCTATGTCCAGTCCTAACACTCAGGAGTGCTTGTCTCCTCTCCACATACTCTTGCAATAGCAGAGTAAACGAAACTTCTTTTTGTTTTTGTTTTTAAAGCTTTATTTATTTATGCACACAAGCACTGGGGTACAGGCCAGAGGTGTGGGGAGGAGGGTGAGAGGATTCACCACAGAAAGCAGGGAGCAGAACAGGCAGATCAATGGAAGTACACTGCTGAGGGGAGCAGGGGGCACAGCAGGAGAGGTCTGCCTCACCATGTGGGTCCCCCGCCTGGCAGGAGGCAGGGATCGAACTCCTGCTGCAGTGGCTGCGATCTGCTTCATAGTGTGTTGCTTAACACACTGTGCCACCAGGGAGGCCCAGTAGCAGAGTAAACCAAAGTTTTAAAGCAAAAGAGTACACTCATTTGAGTAGTAAGCCTTGTGGTCTGTTGAATAAATGTGTCTTTAAAGTCCCCTAAACTACTTAAAGGAGAAAAATGATTTTCTAAATAGATGACTTATTATAAATGTTCAGTAAATACTGTTGAATAAATGAATAAATTGACTCAGTAATGACCCCTAAGGGTTCATACATACAATTACCAAATAATTGTTAATCTGGAAAAAAATTGTATCCTCTAATTGAGGGTAAGTGTTCTAAGACATGTATATTTAGAACTATATCATAAAACCTCATAAGGAAATATTTTAAATCTGCAGAAAAGCGAACTTATTGTTAGGCTGCTTCTCCCAGCCATAATTATGTAACCAGTACTGTCTCACTAAGAATAACTATAAAATTAAACTAAATTTGTAAGACAACTGTTTATAGATGTTTAAAGAAAATAGCAGAAAACTGTGATCGTATTTGTAAGGTAGTCAAGTCTGATTTCCCCGTAAGGGTATTTGTCACACAAAATAATGAAGACAAACATAGTATCAGGCTGAACTAAGGAATCAGAAATGTAAATTCCAGGCTTCTGGGGTAACTTAAAATCTTAAAACAGGGTACAGATAGAAGAATCTGCATTCTCCAGGAGTCTGAGTGGGGATACACCAAGAGTTCTTGACTCAACTGCATTACAAACGTGCGGACTGAGACTCTGAAATCTAGCAGAGAACCTGTGCAAGACTTAGTGCTGAAAGATGATAGAGAGTGTAGGTGGTACAGTGCTGACTAGGTGATGTCAGAGTTCCAAACCTGCAGTGGTAAAGAATACTTGCTAAGAGTCTCAGGTTCCAGAAAGACCTTGGTTTTAGAACAGAGATCACACTGGCACATTCATATTGAAATATGAACCAAATAGGGCTTAATAACACATGAAACCAAAGCAGAAAGGGTCAAGAGGATCTGTCAAAAATTTAACTGGCAGAACAAAATTTATAAAGGAAGATAACCTAATCCAGACTTTCTACACTATCATTCATAAAGTACACAATAAAGTTACTCCACATGCAATAAGGTAAAATAAAGAGACTTAATATCAAAAAAATTCAACCAGTAGAAAAATACCTTGAAATGGCCCAAGTATTAGAATTAGCAAAAAATTTGTTCATTTGTTCAAGGATGTAAACAAAAAACTTGTTTGGGACATTAACAGATGGGAATATGAGGGAAAATTAAAATTCACTGAGTAGACTTAACAGATAGAGATTTCACAGAAAAAAAAAAAAGACTTAACAAATAGAGATTTCACAAAAAAAAAAAAAAGACTAAATAATAATGAAGACACATCAATAGAAATTGTTGGATCTAAATAGAAGAAAGTGTTATTGATATTGAAGATGGATCAATAGAAATTTTCTGAACTGAAAACAGAAGATTAAGGGGGTAAAAGTGACAGTGCCTTGCTGATTGATGAAATGTTCTCAACGTGTCTATGTATGGTAGATATCAAAGAGAGAAGTGAAAGAATAACAGAAAATGTATTTGAAGTAACGATGGTAAAAATTTGTGGAAAAGGTACCATTAACTTACAGATCTTGGAAGTTCAGCAGACTTCAAGGAGGATAAATAAAAACACAACAGTAAAAATATATTATGCTTTACTAATAAAGTAAGTTCATTGCAGTTATGTTAAAACAGGAAAAATGGAAATTTCTATGTTGAACAATACAAATCTAGTTTAATATACAATGACATGTTCAAACTGCTGAAAACTAAAGATAAAGCGAAAATTCTTAAAGTGACCCAGGAAAAATATGATATGTACATGTGAATAATGACAACAAATGAGAACTGAAATAAAATCAGAGACAATGATGACCATAAGAATGAATGACCAGAAGTTCATCTCTGGTGGGAAAAAAAAAATTCAGATACAATGAAAAGAAGCCAACAGCAAGACACATAATAGTAACCCTTGCAAGGGTCCAGGACAAAGAAAAAATAATGAAACTGACAAGAACAAAGAAACAG
>JAGFMF010011586.1:4487749-4556953 GCA_019455555.1 Galemys pyrenaicus | reverse complement strand
TGGGGAATACATGGGGATTACAATTAATGGCAAGTATATGTAAATTTTAAAATATTTTAATAAAAAAATAAAAAGACAAAAAAAAAAGCAAAAAAAAAATTCAGATATCTATATCCCAAGAAAATATCTTTCAACATGGAGTATAACAAACTGCCATCTTCAGATAAAGGATAGCTGAGAGAATTCACCACAGTTGAGACTATAGATGTGGAGGCAGAATGCCTGTTCCAGATTTTCTCAAATAGGTTAGTTTCTCTTGTAAACTATCTTCTTCTCTAGAAAATGTGAATAATAAAATTTTTGAATTTATTAACAGAATCTATAATTAAAATATGAGAATTTGTACTGCACATGGATCCATGCCAGGCAATATTAATGTCTCAATAAATCTGATTTAAAATAGAGTCCATAATTTTAAGTAGATATTCCATCAACAAGTAGTGGGAAGTTAAACTGTAGAGTTGTACAAAAAAATGTTCACACATTTAAATGGACCTTGTGAACTTAATAAGCTCCAGGCCCCAGATCTCTGCCTCCCCTAGAATAGCATCCCAATTTCTTTTAAATGGATAATGAATCGTTGAAGCCGCTACCATTTCCTCAGTTCCAGAGGTAAAACCTCTGATGGAGCCAAAACCCATAGTCTGCAAGAACAAGCATTCACTTTATATATTTGTGGCATCACAAATTTATTTGGTGCCAACTGATCTAATATGTCTTCATAAACAAATGTGGGCTCTCATCTGAAACACAGCTGATCTCCTCAAGAAACTCTTCCCTGACCACACTGAGGCATTAAGGCAACCCAGAGGGCCCTCTTTATCCATCAGGAATGGAGACAAAAATTATCCTGACATAATATCACAAGAACCAACTTAAATACATTTAATACCAATTCTTTCTTTTGTATCAACCTCTAACTAGTTTGTGAAGAGTTCTTGTCAGGTTTTATGCTATCTGGACCCTTGTCTAGGTATAGGCGGAGGCTTAAAGCCAGCACCCCATTTAACTTCTGGTCTTGGTAATAATGCTGTTATTTTTATCTTCACACTCAGTGATGATTCGTCAGACAATGAACTTTAGAACATATAGGTCTCCATGTGTACTTTTAACAGAATATAGTATTTTAAAAAGACAAGGTCTTTTTTTTTTAGTGATACTTGAAAAACACAGAAAGAGACTGTGAGGGTAAATAGAAGGTGAATAAAGTGAAAAGACCCCACTCCACCCACATCGCTCCATCTCTCCTTATTGCTAGCTAGAACAAAAAAATCTGAAATATGTAAGAACAAGAAATTAAAGTAATAACAGTATTGGTAAGGCAGAGCATTTTTAAATTGAAAAACAAATTTAAAGGGAAAATGAATTATAAATAAAATTTTAATGTACCATTTAAAATAAAAGGTTTTCATGGAAAAGACAGTAAAATGGATAAGATTTTGAATGATAACTATGGGATGGAAGTTGACAGAAACAAATGTACAGTCATAATGCTAAGACTGAAATGTTAAGACCTGAGATAACTATGTAAGAGGAACTCATTAGCAATTAATGGAAAATTCAGCTCAAAATGGTATAAAGTTTGAACATAATTGGAAACTACAAAACTCCTTAGAAGAAAACGTAGGAAGTAAAGTTCTTGACATTGGTCTTGACAGTGATTTTCTTGGATTTAACATCACAGCAAAGACAACTAAAGCAAAAATAGGTAAGTGGAGCTACAGAAAAAAAAAGTATTTCTGCTCTAAAAAGATGAAAGAAAAAATGCAAGGACTATGGAGAAAAAGGAAGCTTCATGCAAATATAAATTTTTTACTTTAACGGTACAGTAAAATTACATGGAAAACAGTCTAGAGTTTCCCTCAACAAAAGAGAACTACTATATGATCCAGCAGTAATCCCACTTCTATGTCTACATCTAAAGGAAATGACATCATTTCTCATAAATAATCTGTAGTCCAGTGTTCATTGCAGTATTATTTATAATAACTAGGGTATGAAAATAACCTGCATGTCCACCAACAGATAAATAGTAAAGAAAATGCAGTATATACTTTTACAAACACACAGTAATAATTGACCTTTGTTCAGGAACAAAGGAAGGAAGTTCTGCCATTTGCAACATGAGTGATAGTGGAGGGCATTATGCTAAGTGAAATGAGCTAAACAGAGAAAGATGAATACTACAGGGAATCACTTAAATTAGAATATTTTATTTTTTAAAATTGAACTCATAGAAACAGAGGGTAGAAATGAGGTTGCCAGGTGCCCTGGGTTTGGAGGAAATAGAGAAAGGTTGGTTGAAAGTTACAAACTTTCAGCTATAAAATAAATAAGGTTTGAGCATATAGTTTATAACATGGTGAATGTAGTTGATAACCCTTATATTATGATTGCTAAGAGATGAGAATTAAATGTTCTCTAAAAAATCGAAGGTAAGTATGTGAGCTAATGGATACGATAATTAACTCAGTGGGGGGGAGGGCAGGCAGGGCAGTCTTTTCATAATGTGTCCATATATCATCTCATCACATTAGACACTTTAAATAGCTTAAATTAAAAATTAAGTTGTTTTAAAATAATAATAGACATGACCAACCAACATTAAGTTAAAAGTACAAAATATATAAGGAGAATTTTTTTTAAGGAAAGGAAAAACTTAAAGACTTGAGAGAGAATATAAAGAAATAGCAGACTGTCAGAGCTGGACCGCACATGGATCAAACCACATAGAAAAGGTGTTACTTGTATTAGCAATTTCCAAGCTGAGTTAATAGCTCTCTCACATAGACCTGTGATTTGCAATCTGATCTGTTCATTTGAATCTCCCAGGGAGCTGACACTAAACCTGAATCTCAGACCTTACACTAAGACTGTTACCTAATCTAGCATGCCTGGGAGAAGAAGCTAGGTGTCCGTAATTTTTATTTTTTATTGATTTTTTAAAAGATTTATTTATTTATGCATACAAACATTGGGGTACAGGCCAGAGGTGTGGGGATGAGAGGATTCACCAGAGACAGAGTGGGGAGCAGAACAAGCAGATTGACTAAAATACACTACTGAGTAGAGCAGTGGGTGAGGCAGGAGAGGTCTGCCTTGCCATGTGGGTCACCTCCCTGGGCCACAGGAATTGAACTCGTGCTGCAGTGGCTGTGGTTTGCTTCACAGTGTGTTACTTACCCATCGAGCCACCAGGGAGTCCCCAGTATCCGTAGTTTTTAAACATATCCTGGTAATTCCAATGTGTAGCTAAGGTCAAGAATTAATGCTCTACATGAAGTAAAGTCAAGGATGCAGATAGCAATGGAATTTTTTCCGAGGGCAATGGAATCTTTGACCCAGAAGACTATTTTGCTTCACTTCATAAGTCAAGGTTCAAGACAACAAACCTAAAACTTATTCTATAAGTTAAATAGACAGCCTGCTTCAGGAATCTTTCTTTATTGGGTCCTTCCTCCCTTTCTGTCAATTTTATCTCTTTTGCCAGAAATTCAGCTTTTTGAACCCACAACAATGAGTCAGGAAAATCACCAATATCAGAATTCCAGAATAATTTCCTGGGTATTTGAGTCCTACAGCAGCAGATATTTCAATATCATTCTCCTAAACAGTTGTACTTAAAAGAATATAGTGTAGAATTGAGGAAAGCATTCAAATTTGACTTCTATGCTGCCATAAGTAAAAAAATGTGAACTTAGCTTTAGAAAATCCCAGAAAGAAATGTATCACCAATAGAATAATACCGGTGAAGAAATAATTATTAGTATCTGCATAGTAAAAAACAGTAGCTTGCAATTCATAATGCAAGTGTTTGAAATGTGCATAGTTTCAGAAGGTAAGCATTTAGTGCCACAGTGCTACAGCAGCCTGGTGGTTCGTTTCAGAGCCAAGCTGTATTTCTCTAAGGGTGGTCTGAGTATTATTGTGCATCAGATTCAGCTTAAAGTGCTTGTTAAAAATCCATATTCTTAAATTATTCCAGGATTTCAATCCAAATGAACGAATCAGAATTTCTGAGCATAGTACCCAGGATTCTGCTTCCTTAAATATGACTGCAGAACCGTCCTGTGGTCTATGGTAACGGGATGTGGTGTTCTGGTGGTGGGTGGGGTGCAGTGATACATATCTGAGGAGGTGTGAATCATACACAGTGCCTTAAACCAATGTTATCCTTGTTAAAGAAGCCTCACACCACCCCCAAATAATTGTTTCATGCACTGAAAACTGACACGTCACCATTGTCAGCTTCAGCATGGATCAGGAAAGGCAGGAGCCTACTCCGCAGACACAGGAGCCAGTGAGTGTGTCACATTCCAATAAAGCTCCACCAACACATAATGATGTTTTCCAAAAGGTGATTTAGTGATTCAGCAATGTTTGGCCTTTCTCATTTGTTTTAAGAAACAAAATAGCATTTATATAATTCGAGAAACTTTGTTTTTTGGTTTTTTTTCCAAGGAGTCATAACCTGAATTTCATAGGTCTTATCCTGTGTGGTGTGAACACTGGCCCTCCTGTTACAACCTAGTAAAGGGGGGACATAGAAGTGTTGGATACTATTATTTATTTAATCTAGTTAGCAAGGTGACATTGGTTTACAACATGACATGATCCAGAAGTATAGGATCACACCCTTTAGATGGAAAATATTATTTAAATGACAAACCCAGCAATTTAGTCCTGATATGTCAATCTACTTGGCAGCTATAGGAATGGGTGGATAGTTGGAAGTGGGGCAGAGCAGGATAGGAATGGCCTATTGGGAGGAAAAATTGAGACTTCTGTCAATTTGAAATTTGCATCAGCCACAGAATCCTGAACTTCTGAAAGGCAATGTGAAAAATAGATTTGTTACAATCTAAGAGGTGAAGAAAAAGAGGGGAAATGATGCTATGACAACCAGAGTGTAGATATCAATTGCTTATACTAAAATCTCTGGGGCCATTCTTGACTCTTCTCTTTTACTCCCACAACCAGCTCCTCAGTAATTCTTCTGGCTCTACCTTCAATATTTATACAATCATTATGCCTCTCGTCTAACCTGGTCCAAACTACTATTTCTTGCCTGTGTTACTGAAATGGTTCCTAATAGATGTCATTTGACACCCATACCCCCTTGTCTTCCCACCCCCACCTTCACCCCTGCCCAGCAACTGATTCTCTATACAATGTCCAGAACAGTAGCAGTAAGCCTTAAGTCAGGCCATATCTCTCTTCTGCTCAGAGCCCTAAAGTACTGCTGCAACTCATGCCAAGCAAAAGCAGGTCTCCTGTCCCACCCTTTGTCTCCTTCACTTCAGTCACTTAGGCCTCCTTTGCAGTTCCTGGAGCCCTGCCTGGAATGCTTTCCCCAGACATGTGCTTAGTTAATTCCATCCCCTTCTTTTATTTTTTTTCAAATCTCTGTTTCTCACTCTCTTCCCTCCCCGCCCCCACGTGAAGCCCTCTTTAAAGTACAACCTACATTTCTCCACACCCTCCCAGACTCCTTTCCTCTGACCTTTTACTTTTTTTGTAATGCTTTCCACCTTTCGCCAGAGTGGATCCATATGTACATACACACACCATACTATATATCATTTAGTAATTTATCCAGTTTCTCTAGTGCTACATGGGACTACAGTCCACAAGAAAGCAGGCACTCTTACCTGTTTTGTTCTTTACTAAATCCTAAGCACCTTATGTGTACCATAGGCACAGTGCTTGGTACAATGTAGGTGCTCAGTAAACATTTCTTGAATGAATTAAGAAAATATTCACAAAGTAGACCATATCTTGACAAAGTACAAGGAATTTTAGGAATAATTACAAAGAACTAAATAAAGCAATTAAACAGTATAAAAATCAGATAAAAAAATAGGTAAAAGGGACTATGTGAGCCAGAAAATTTCAATGGCTTGGAATCAGGAAACTCATTATTATAACAGGGCTTTATTTGCAGGTGAAACATACTTTTGAGGTTCTAGTTCAAGGCTATTATAAATTATGCTTTGAATATCTGCCTCAGTGTTCCAGGTTGTATTTTATTTGTTACCTCTTAAGACTTTAGCAGAAAAAGCCATAAAATTTCTCCTAGCCTTTGGCAAGTACATTCTCAGTCTATACAATGATCAGAAAATAGAACCCCATTCCTACAATTCTACAAATGCAAAATTGAGGAAACACTAGAAAATTTGAGGACTAATACAAGTATCATATGGAGATGTTTATCTCTGTTTATTTCTAAACAAAGTAAATTATGGTCAGAGAGTAATAGTGGCAGTAACAATGCTGAGGAGAAACGAGTGACAGAAAATTTAGCAAAGATTATTCCAGAAGAACAGAGAAGAATTGATAAAATATGCAAATAAATATGGTCACACACTGTATTAAACTTATTTCTTTTGTAGTTTTCCAGTGTTACACATTGAATTATGTGCCCAAAATTCATGAATTGCCATGCTAGCCCTCAATGTAACATTGTTTGTTTATTTGGAAATAGGGCCTTTAAAGTTAAATGAGTTCATAAGAATAGGGCCCTAATCCAATATGACTGGTATGCCAACAAGAAGAGGAAGAGGTGGCAAAGTTGCTCACAAACAGGAAAAGCCATGTGAGGACACATTAAGCTTGCAGCCAGAAGGCTTCAAGGAAGCCAACCACTCCAGCACCTTGATCTTGGACTTCCACCTAACTGAACTGAGAAATTACAGTTCCGTTTTCAGGCTACCTAGGTTGTGGTATTTTGTTTGTAGATAATCCATTAATACAGTCAGTCATCAGAATAATAATTTTTGGAATAACTCTGCGAACATGGGCTATTGGTTGCACACTTTATTTTATTTGATATTCAAATCCTGTTTCATTACTTTAAAACAGAAGTTGTGGTTACTTCAGAATTCAACTTGATATGGCTCTTCATCATTATATTATGGATAGCATACAGATTCCAAACTGCTTTTACTTTAATTTAAAAAATCTGTTATTTTCCTAGTTATCGACCTTACAAATGGCAATTTGAAAAAAAGTTATAGTGGTGTTAAGATTTCACTGTGAGTTTTTATATAGACTATTCTGCATGCCCTGGGTGTTGTGGGTTTTTTTTTTATATTTATTTTTCGCTTCTTTCTTTTATTAAAGACTGGGTGGGGAACAATTCCCTATTTGCAGTGCTGCAACAGATGGTACATTCCTTTAGTAAAATGTGATGCCCTCATCAAGCTGTTGATACAATTTGTGAAATTTAAATCTGAAAAATGACTGGCATTGCTATGAAGATATGTATTTTGAACAACCTCACTTGTTTTTAAATGTTCTTGCTTTATAAAAATCAGGTGTGTCGAGTAAAATTGTTTTTCAGTTTATTCCAATCAATATTTACAAGGAAAGCACCATACTCTTTATTTGCATCAAGACACGAGGATAGTAGTTTTCTAGGTAATATGGAACTGGCAGATACTGATGGGGTTTTCACTTCTCTAAAGTGACCAGTAGAATATATGGATGAGGAAACCCTGCATCAAACCTTGAAAGGAGGAGAGAGTCCATCCAGGAGCTAGATCCTTAAAGGAGTAACTACTTCTTAACATGATATCAATGTAAAGAGGAGCCAAGACAAAGGAATAATCCCTGTGAGAGCGGGTCAGTTATCTGAGAGAAGCAGAAAATGAACCTGACAGGACTCTCCTGTCTCCCCAGCTGAGCAGAAAGAAGACTGAAGACAAGAGCAGGAAAAGGCCCTTCACTGGATGCCCTCCTAACTGCCAACATGCAGCTTTCAGACAGCAAACCAGCTACAGAGTAGTTTGAGTCCTTTACAGAGAAAAGAAGTCTCTTGTCCGTATTTTTTTACAACACCATTAGTATGCATGTGTTCTTTCTTTCCCTGCCACCAGTCTCCTCGGCACCCATAATTGGGAAGCTAAAACTAGAATATATGGCAAAGTAGACAAGAAAGAGGACTTCTCTCTTCTTATTTTAAATATGTACCTAAATAACCTTTATTGAAATAGTTGAGAAGAAAATCATTTAAGTTTATATAATATATCTAGTATAAATTCTACTTGGCAATCCACCAAAATAAAGCAATTCCACACCGCGCTATTCTTATGAAATAATAAAAATATAAAGCTGCTCTAAAATATTCTAAACATACAAAATTTAAGAATATTTTGTGACTGCAATCAAATGTTTTGATTTGTGACTTCAGCACAGTTCAAGAGGTTACCCAAGCAGAAAGCACAGTGGAAGCAATCTATGGTCAAGGAGGATGCCTTAGGGCGGAAACTCGGGCTTATGAATTCATGAACATCACAGAAGTAAAGATGAGTTCAGTGGACACTGAAGACATTAATTATGATGTAGAGAATAAACTGAAGGATTACCATGCATCTTCTAAATAAGCCATGTAATGGGTTAAAGAATAAAACATTAATCAAAAACAATCTCAGTAATGAGTTAATCATAGCCAGAAAGGTCTGGAAGTAAACTTGGAAGCACATTGTTAAATATCAATAGACAGTTCTCAATCACTGTTTTAAATGTGGTTACAAAACTGATTAAAGAATAATGGATTATCTTAAAAACAATGCCTCATTGCATTAAAAGTAATATGATGAATTTTGTGTTCCCATTAAATATACTAGCCTGAGAAAGACATGTGAAAAAATAAATTTCTGTGAATAAAGTTCAATTCAAATAATCTTCAAAAAGATTTAAGCAATCACTCATGCTCATAGAAATTGATTAATTTTCAGAATAAGTACTATCCTCTTGACATCAATTCTTGCGAGTGAATTTATGGTGCCTCTAGCTGACATATATGTGGGTATTGCATAAGCCATCAATAGGACCTTTTTCAAATTGAAACTGCTTTAGTTAAATATACTATAAATGCTATCACACACTTATAATAATAAGGGAGGAAAATCACAATTGTTGTTGCCTTTGGTCTCATAGCACCCTTTGGCATATAGTTCTTAAGGCAGTGACAGGAATTTGCACAAAATAGGTATTTAATATTTGCTTTCACTTGACAACAGACAAAAAGGGGGAAAAAATCCCTGATTTTATTTCTAGGTCTTTGGAAATCACTTGTTTTATATATATATATATGTATATATACCTTGTATATATTGATAATATTTGGTCATTTCCTATACAGCAATTAAGATTTAATTCTAAGAAAATTTCCTTGTAATTGCGAGTGAGCAATTAAATAAGAACAATGAAAAAATACTATTTCAAGACAATAATTTTCAGAAAAACAGTGGAATAAATAAATACAATACTAGGAGATTTTGAGTGTCTAAAATGTTTGTTTTACTAAATAGTTGAATACATGATTCACTTAATGTATTTTCTCATCCTTGAACCATAATATATCTTTTTTTATTATTTTTTAAAAATTTATTTATTTATGCATACAGGAGTTGAGGTACAGGCCAAAGTCCAGGGAGGTAAGAGATTTACCAGAGACAGAGTGGGGAGCAGAACAGGCAGACTGACTGAAATACACAGCTGAGGAGAGCAGCAGACAAGGCAGGAGAGGTCTGCTAAGCCTTTGGGTCCCCTCCCTGGCCTGAGGCAGGGATCGAATGCTTGCTGCAGTGGCTGTGGTTTGCGTCATAGTATGTTGCTTAACCCACTGCGTCACCAGGGAGGCCCCAAAATATATTTTTTGAATGAGTATGGAAGATATTAATTTACAAATAGGTCTGGTTGAGGGATTTCTGATTTAAACTATCTTGAGAATCTAAATGTCCATTTCCATATTAAAATTTTAATAAATACACAGAGTATATTTTTCAGGCATTAGAACAAAAATCAATTTAGTTTTAAAAAAACTGATGGTTAAGAACCTAAATTATTTCTCACTAAAATACTGTTGATTCAATTTCTAGATGAGTATAATAACTCCCAGTTCCTGATCTTAGCCCCCATACACACACACATTAGAAACCAATAGTGTTTTAAAGCTTATGTGTTCCAGTCAAGTCATCCTTTCTTTTATATATTTCTTGGAGAATTGGGGGAAGAACATGATTTTTACTAATTGTTATAGCATGACAAACTGTAGAGGAGTCTGGTCTCTGAAGATAAATCCTAAATGTCTCTAATTAACTGTGTGATTTTGGGCAAGTTACTTAATTTTTCTGTATGTCAGTTTCAGAAATTTTAAATTTGGGATTACAGTTGTAACTACTTCATGATATTATTGGGAGGGTTAATAGAATTCATTTAGTAAATTGATGTGTTGGCAATTGTTATACTCAGCATAAGTACAGAATATTCCTCTTTATTAGTAATTCACTTGAACAGCCAGTTCTTGATAACTGGAAGAATTAAAATTTGTTTCCCTTCCAAAATGGAACACAAAAATCAGAAAAAGTTTCATTGATAGACTATTAGGGTTGATTTTGACTATCTTGATGACCTCATTATATTAGTATTTTAATATGACACATTAACTATGTTCTTATATGAATATAGTGTACTATATTTAACTATATTCTAATACATTATGACCTATTTCAAATATATGTGAATCTTTGTGTTTATATAGATAATGCATATTACTAAAATCCTTCTGTTTATCCTTCCAAGATCAGATGGAGTGGTGAGATCACAGTAATACACACTGAAGATCCTGGAATCAAACTGCCTGAATGTAAATTCAAAATCTACAATTTGTAATTATGTGACATTCAGAAAGTTATTTAAGCTCTCCTTACTTAGTTTTCCCTTTGGGAGATAATTGTTCCCACCTACATGGAGGTAATTGAAATACCTGTTCCATGGGGTTTTGTAAGAATTACATGAGTTCATATTTTTTAAGTACTTGGAATACTCTAACATTGCCTGGAACACAATAAATACCAATAAGCACTTCTTATTAACTAAATCACATTCCACTCCATCCACTTAATGGTGAAATACTACTTTGTCCTGAAGATTAGGCACAAAGTGGCTGCAGGAAATTCTTGTTTTGTAGCTGCATTTTTCCATTCTTTCTCTACCATTGCAGTTTTATTTTTCTGCATGTCTTCTTATCTAGTTGTGGTATTGTACTGTAATTTTGTAAGATCTTACCACTAGGTAAAAATGTTTCATGATTATACAATTGAACTTTGAACAACACAAGTTTAAGCTGTGTTGTCTACTCATATGTGGATTTTTTCCTCTCCTTGTATTCCTTTCTCAAGGAGTTAACCAACGGGGCCTGTGTGCTGATTGAATGGATGATTGCAATACAGAGGATCAACTGAATTAGTCTGATTTTAGGCTAGGAGTGGTCAACACCCCTAACCACTAAGTTGTTCAGGGATCAACTGTATAGATTTGCTGTGAATCTATTCCATGTGAATCTACAATTATCTTAAAATATTCACTTAAAAATAATAACTTCTTAGTTTTATAAAAAGGATTATTTTGAGGATACTCACTGACCACATTGCTGAAAACAAAGGTCTTATTATCACTCCCTGTAATGAATTATTTTACATTCGTCATGCTCCAAATATACACATACAAAAATAAAATAGTTTAGACCTACAAAAATGCACCAGCCCCTTTTTGGGGGGTTTATGAAATCCAGGAAAAAAAAAGACACTACTTTATAATGTGAAACTTGCAAATTAAATATATTTGATACTTTTTAAGTCATACGAGAATAATAGTATCTCTTATTTTTGAGAGATCAATAATAAGACTTAGAAAACGCTAATACATATTTCTTTGAAACTTGTACTAGATGAACAATTTGTTAGAGAGTAAGATTATTCAAGAATAATGAGTGGGTCATTTTAGAAAATTCAACTCCCAATATTTGAGAATATGGGATAGGAATTACACCCCACAAATATAAATTGGAGAACTTATTAGGAAGGTCTCCTGGGTCTCTCCTTTATTTCATTTATTTAATCACACTTACTGCAGGGCAATTGCAGAAATGTATTTTGCATAGTTCTTGAGGTGCTCAGATGGTATCTGTGATTTAAATTAATATATGCTCTATTTACAAGAAAACCTAAAATGAGAATCACCAAAGGAATAGATACATATACAAACATATACATCCTCTCGCCCTGTGCATCTTTTGATCAATGAAAGAAATATATATCCTAAACATCTATAAAATAGATCACTGTAAATTTAGTTAGTTTGACAGTTGAGATATTGAGAGCATTTTGCTTCAAGCAGTACTTTCTTGAATCTTTCTTCATTCATTATATCTCAGTCTCTCAAGATTTTGTGACTATTTTATTTGATTCATTCAAAATACACCAAAATCCAAAATTAAACTTACAAAGAAGTTGTCAGGTATTAGAAATACAAAATTTTAACCTATTTTCTTGACACGACCTTGTTTCCCTCCTAAATTTTTTAGCTTCTATATAAAGTCAACATTTTCAGGCTCCAATAGCCAATTGCATACCCAATAGATTTTATAATAAACAAGATTTCTAAGACAACGTAAATAACCCTAAGATTTAAAGTTACTTTTGGTTATTTGAAAGAAAATAATGTAGACTTATCAGGTAATTATACATACAAGTAATTTAAATGATAGTCTGAAAGTATACAAGTGAGGAAATTACATATTAATTTTTACTATTATGTGAGATTTTCCATGTACTGTTGAACATTATAAGTCTAAGTTCTCCAAAGAGGCAAAACCAATAGGGTGAGATGGATGGATGGATGGATGGATGGATGGATGGATGGATGGATGGATGGATGGATGGATTATGAGGAGGGCACTGATTTTTGGCTCTGCTTTGCTAGAAGCAGCAGCTCTGATAGTCAAGGGAAGGACAAGATGGATATCCAAGTTCAAGAACAGAGAGACAGAGAATTCATCCTTCCTTCACCTTTTTGTTCTGTTTGGGCTCTACTATTGAAGACTATCTTTACTCAGTTTGCCAATTCAAATGCTGATCTTCCAGAAACATCTTCATGGACACATTTAGAAAGTGTTTTACCATCTGGGCATCCCTTAAGCTAATCAAGTTTATACATAAAGTTAGCCATCATGAGACTTATATCTGTACCATTAAAAACAATTCATTTTATTGTAAAATGTCTATCATTGATGTAAGGGTATTTGTTATTTTCAGAGAGATGAAGATTTCTTTCTGTGTTTTCTGTCATGGATACCAAGAACTTTCTCTGTTGGAAGGCTATAAAATTAATCAGTCTTGGCTTTGTCTGATGTTATGATGCACATTAATAACTCATGATGAACTTCAGTGAGAATGTTCACAGTGCTCCATTCTAAGCAAATTAGGAGTGTGTTATTTATTTACACTGTAGCATGTTTAGGGAAAGTAGATGTGGGAGAGGAGGGAGATAATTTAAATACTCCTAAGAGAAAAAAAAAACTGTAGAACATTTTCAGAACTAAAAATCTATGAAAATAAAAGGAGTTAATATTTTTAAGTAGCATTTATTATTGTGTATATTTCTATATGTAGAAATAACTAATGCATGTGTAGCCTGAAGTTTGCCTTAAAGTTTAAAGTACAATCATAGCTCTAGTGTTTTCACTTCTTAAAATATTTTAATTTTCTCTATGAAGTTCTAGATATAATCCATGTCATTGGAATTTGATAGTCCTTTCACATGAAGATGAAAATTATCTAATACCCCTATTATTTCAGTCTTTTGTGTTACAGACATGGGCATTTCAAATTGTCAGAGGGGAAAAAGGAACAGACTTTAATGAAAGAAGATACATTTCCAAGATATTTACTTCTTAAAGTTTTTACAACCAAAGTAACTATAACTGTATATAGCATAATATAGTTAAAATTGGTTCTCTTCTGCTATCTACATGACTTCAAATATCTTTCTTACTGAGTCAATTTTAACCAAAATAGTTGTCACATCCTAACATTTACTATCAACCAAACTATAGGCATCAAAATAGAGAGACAAGGGCAAGCAATATTTAGCCATAGGTCACTGGTCAACTCATGAACAAGTATGAGATTTGGATTCTGAGATTTGGCTCATGTATACAACAATATATACTATAAAAGTTCTGAAAAGTATCTGGTAAATTATACAGCTAATGGGATGGTGATGCCCCATATGGTGGTGTGAGCTCTGTCTTCTTCAGATTCACCAAATACCTTTCTATAAACCAAAAGGGAAGGGAGACTCTCCCCCAGAAACCACTCGGTGGACACTTTTCATTTATATTAAAGCTGTAGTCCTGTAGGGTAAATGGAAAAGTTATCAGGCTTTTCTGCCATCCCACCATTAGTGTCGATGGTAGACACCTGCGGTCCCGCACGCATGCCTAAATGGGCATGCGCAAGTGGGCACACCTGTGCTTAGACACAGGCCATACAAAGCAGAAGAGTTTGAGCAAGAGAAGAAACAGGAGAGAGGAAGAGAAAGCAGAGGCTGGAGAGCCCAGAGTGAGTGAGGTGTGCCAGAGCTAGAGGCCTCTGGCCCCCTGGCACCCCTGCCTGCCATGTACCTGTTTGCCTCTGAGATAATAATGCAGTAAACGCATAAAAAGCCACTGAGGGTTCCAGAACTCCTTGACCCGTCTGCTTGGAATCATGGAATCACTAAGAACTTGCTCCATGCCTTGCTGGCACTATAACTGGTGTAGCTGGAAGGATGATTCGATGCAGAAGGTTGTGGAGCCCTCTGAAGACCTGAGGGGAGCTGAGAGGTGGCAGACCGCAAACGTTTAATGCTGGAAGCGCCATGGCAGCACAAGAGGTGGCCCAAATCCTGGAGCTGCCGAAAGAGCTAAAGACGCTGCAGGAGCACAGGAGGTGGACAAAGTCTGGGAGCTGCGGGACAAGACCTCCAGTGGAGGAGGAAAGGCCCGTGAGGACCAGTCCACGATCCCTGAGGCAGCAGACTTGTTGGAGAAGAGGACCATGATTTGGAGCTCACCCAAAGCTAACGCAAGGAAAGGACCGATGACTTGGACTGACAATCCCACTAGAAGGCTGGGAACTTTGCAGGTTGATATTATGTTTATGGAATCCTGGGGGTGGATAGTATCGTTTTTATACCCTAGGAGATAAGACTCAAGGCCTGAACGGTGGGCCTCAAGGGCCAAAAGCAGCCAGTGTGCTGCCCGGCATTCCCAGGCCATAGCCTAGAGGCAATGATCAGAGTAGAGGAAGGGGCAGGCATGAGAAACCCCAAGATTGGTTGAGGGAGGAAGCCCTCGCCAAGTTCTCTGCAGCCAGACAGAGGAGAGGTATGAAAAAGCTTATCAGAGAAGGCAAAGCTGGTACTAAGATTGGGAAGCCTGAGTGGCTGGTAAGCAGCCTAAGTCTGTTAAAGAAGGCTAGTGAATTTCTTAAAATCACCTGTGGGTGATGCTCTGTTTGTTGTTGAATGAGGGTGAGGAGCTGAGGAACCATCCTTGGGGGACAGAAAGGTAATGTGGCTTGTGGTGGAGTCCACAGCCAAAGAGGGGATCCAAGAGAGACTGCATGTGGACTTGTATGCACGGATCCATGGCCCATGTGCATGTACACAGGGTTGGACTGAGTGTAGGGGCTGCGTGTCACACTGGTGGCTATGAAAGCTGAGTGTTGGAGTGACGGCAGAGAGTACCCCTGGGGATTGGGTGATTACCCCCAAAGAGTTTAGTATCACAATCCCAAGAGTGAGAGTATCCTGGGGATGGGTGCGGAGTGTGGCTTGTGGCTGAGATCACAGCTAGAGAAGGCCAGGCGTGTGATGACAGATGCTGTGAACGGTTCCCCCCTTGCATGAGCAAGCAGTGCCTTCAGCAGCAGATGTGGTGGAGCATCTGCTGGTGCCAAGTCTTATCTTTTGCTCCTAAGTTGGTGCCCTGTCTGGGCATATTTGTGTTTTGTTGTCTCTTGTTGTATTGCTAAATTATGGTGTTTATTTTTATGGGTCATGGCTGCAATGTTCGTATTTGCCCGGGGAAATGTATTTTTTGTATGGTGGAAAACCCTGAGGGGGGTGGATTGTAAGGTAAATGGAAAAGTTACCAGGTTTTTCTGCCCTCCCACTATTGGTGTCGATGGTGGACACCTGCGGTCCGGCACGCATGCACAAGTGGGCGCACCTGGGCTGAGACACAGGCTGTGTATACGGGCGGCATCACGAGGATGCCAGCAGAAGAGCATAAGCAAGACAAGAGACAGAGGAGAGAGGAGGAGGAGAAAGCAGGAGCTAGAGAGCCCAGAGTGAGTGAGATGCACCAGGACCTAGGAGGCCTGCCAGCCCCCTGGCCCTCCTGCCTGCTGTGTACCTGGTGGCCTCTGATATAATGATGCAATGAAAGCATAAGCCACCGAGGGCTCTAGGACAACTCCTTGACCCGTCTGCTCAGAATCATTGAGAACTTGCTCCATGCCTTGCTGCCACTACAAGTCCCCTTCCTCTGCACTATATTTATTCCTCTAAAGCACATTCTACTTTTTTGGAATCTAAAGATTTTAGAAATTAACCTAATTTCTTCACTAGGAAAACTAAGCTCAGTATTATTAATTGCAAAGTTAATTTATGGTCACTATGGTAAAGATGGTGCTTAAATATTCTGTAGAATTTCTATGCCGCTCTTCTTTGACTATACTGTTTTTTCCCTATTCCTTTTGTTCTCTGGCTGTAACAAAGATGCACAGAAATAATGTCTGGTTGGCACTTTAAGTGTTTTTCTCCACACAGAAAAAAAAAATTGTATTGTTGACTATAACAATTTCCTTTTGTTTCATTCTTAAGGGATTTTTGTATTTTCTCTAACAGTTTCAAAACCAGTGGACCTGAAATCATGCACAGGGCCTGTCCCTAACACTACACAACTGTGCCAGATCCCCTGTCCTATCGAATGTGAGGTTTCACCTTGGTCAGCTTGGGGACCTTGTACTTATGAAAACTGTAATGATCAGCAAGGCAAAAAAGGTATGTAATATTAACATGACATGCTTGAAGCACCCATCAATTGTGTAAAAAAAAAAAAAATGAATTATTTAAAAATGCTGCTCTGTGTTCCTTGTGGTTATTCATTTGTGACATTTTCCAGAATGGTTAAAGGTATTGATTACAAAAGATGAATAAAACTAACCTACTGATAGTACCAGAAGATTAGAACTGCAGAATGTAGGCCAAATGCTTGTTAATTTAGACAACAGATGGAGAACATCTGAGGCAGTTTGTGCAATGGTTAAGATGAGCTATAGTGTCAGACTGACCTGGATTGCAAAACCTGCTTGGTTCCTTACTATGTAGGGGAGTTAACGTGTCTAAATCTTCATTAATTTATCAGTAAAAGAAATAAAACAATAGCCACCGTCCAGGTTTTCTCTAAAGATTCAGTGAGATAATAAGCATAAAAAATTTAATTCAGTGCCTGATCTATAACTAGTGCCCCATTTACAGACCTTGTTATTACTTTGAATAGCCATGAGTCTGTTCTGTGAAATAAATTTTAAGTTTTTGTTGTTTTTTTGATGCAAATCAGAGTAGAGTACACACAGTGATTTACTGCGTGGTAGGAGTTGTAGGGTTATTTTCACATCACGTGGTATTTCTTACTCTATTTCAAGCAGTCTTCTGGTAATTATAATATATTCTATAAACAGACATTAACACTGTAGGAAGGTCAACATTTAGGTCTGCCTAAAGCACAGGCAGGACTTGGACTAGTCCACAGTATGACTCAGGTGGTTTTTGCTTCTGATTCAAATTTCCAGGACAAAATTAATTGAGGCCCAAAGGGACAATTTGTCTTGAAAGTACCAGTGTTTCAGGGGTTACCTTTCAAATGTAATCATGTGTTAGTGCTGAATTTTTCTGAATACATTGAGATTTCTCTTTTCTGGAGTATTTGTCAAATCAACTAAAGTTCTCTCCTCCTTTTCCACTTCCCTTTTTTCCCTTCCCTTCCTCCTCCTTTCCACGCTTCTCATCCCTAGGAGGGAGAAGAAATACATATCATTTCTTGCCTTATTTTGCTATAGTATGTTAAAACCTAAAGTTCCTCTTTTGTCTTTCATTTATTAATTTAGCAAATGACTAATTAGCTCACATTAAGCTAGTTTGGGTACATGCCAGCGATAAAAGCAGCTACATCATCTACTCTCTGTCCTCAGCTTTCACCGTTATCTGGTTTTCTGAAATACTCACTCCATAATGGCAATGATAAATATTTTCCATCCCCCATGATTCAGGTTTCAAACTGAGGAAGCGTCGCATCATCAATGAGCCCACAGGAGGCTCTGGGGGCACCGGGAACTGCCCTCACCTACTGGAAGCCATTCCCTGTGAAGAGCCCTCCTGCTATGACTGGAAAGCAGTGAGGCTAGGAGACTGTGAGCCAGATAATGGAAAAGAGTGTGGTCCAGGCACTCAAGTTCAAGAGGTTGTGTGTATCAACAGTGATGGTGAGTCAGCTCTGTCTATTCTGCTTATATGAATGTCTGTTTAAGCCTGGAGATACTGTGCTTTACCTTATGTTAAAATCTCATGTGTTCTCTCATCATAACCGGTTCCATTTACAAACTCAGAAATAGCTGCTGGCAACACCTTGTTCACAGCCACTGCTGCCGCCGCCTCCTCTCTCCCCACCTCTCCCTCCTCTGTCTTTTCTTCTTTCTCTCTCTCATAGCAGTTGAGGAGAGGTTCTTAAAACAATCACAGGGTGTCTTTCTAATTTGCAAAGTAGGTAGCATACAATGAGAATTCAGTCTTACTGAGGGCACTAATGCATTATATTGCCAGATTAAACACAGCAAGGAAAGGTATCATTTTTCTAAGTGTGATTTTATATTTGCCAAAAGAAGGGTATGTGACTAAAGAAGACTTGTAAAGATTGGTTGACTTGACACTAATAGCCTTTCCCCCTCTTGGACTCCCCTGCCAATATCTGATAACATGTCAGTGATACCATTTAATGTCTGAACTCAAATCCAGAGACTCACCACAGCCTAGAGTTTCTGAATCAAGGTCTGAGCATTGGGGTCACTCCCTCTTGGATTTCTAGAACCAGTGTAATGGTAATTTCCCACACGGTTCTTTTCCTGAACCACAGGGATCACATTGAACTTACACAACTGATTATTGCTTGATAAATATTCTGTCTTGTTTTTAGCCCTGGTGTAAGATTTTGACATTCTTTCTCAGAGTGCTGCTACTGTTTTAGGAGCAATCGTCTCTAATCCTTGAGTCACATTTAGGAAACATGGGATTCCCCAAGACATAGTTTTAAACCTCTGGCTAAGAACATTTCTCAGGTTCTCGCCACCTCAAATCTTATGACTCTGCACATTAGAGCAACGTGAGCACCAAGCCCGAGGGTCCCATGTTTGACAGTTTATGCTGTTTACAGCATATGCAGAAGCATTCTGGTGCCCCCGCAGGGGCACTGGAACATCTGGTAGCCATCATAATTCCTTCCATTCCATTTTCTTCCAGCAAGCAGAATTGTTTTCTCTTGTGACCCAGTCACTGTTCAGTAGAAAAAGATACTCTCTGGGGTGAGACTGACAGGCACTGCTCGTACTGAGAAATTAGCCTTCAACTTTGGAACATACTGTCTTGCCTTTGTCCAGGGTCCAAGCTAGTCATGCAGGACAGCATGAGGTAAAATCTGAACCAGTAGTTGAGGTTAGAATGTGAACAAGGAAATTATTGTTCCAGCTATTTCATGGTGAATTTTATATATTCTTCTTTTTTCTGTGTACATATAATTAGATATGATATACCCTATCCTCTCTTTAGTTTTTATACAGTTTTCCTCTACTGGAAAAGAAACAAAAAGGAGATTGATATGTATGAAAAAGAAAGAAAAACAAGTGCATTATATTTTACTCAATTCCTGACTTGGATTAGATGGTACTCTATATTATCTTTGAGTTGCTATAAAAATAGGAAGTGTCATGTTTATTTTAGCATCATTGGTAATTCCCTTACTGATAACTGATTCTTGCTCCCCACCTCCATTTGAAATGTTTCTTATTCTCTGATAGATCTTGGGAGGAACTAGGATCCCACATATTATAAAAGGTACATGTGAGTGAAGCAAGACGCTAAAATGAAAGTTGTATTCATTTTATTATGCACATAATTCATTAATTATGCATATAACCTCTGCCACAATGTTATGAAATTAAGAATTAGAACTCATTTATTGCAGTGATCTTTTCAAATGTTTATATAAATGGAATATATTTAAATGTCCTAGGGGAATTGGCTATTTTTTAAAATATCAGTGGCTATTTTTAATTTTGTCATGTAAAAATATTTTGAAACATAATCACCTCTTGAATTGGATTATTTAGTGGAGCACTAAAGGAACAGTGAAAGGAATGAGATAAGTCTAGTAATGTTAAAAAATAATCTATGTTGTAGCTGAAAAAGTAAATTGATAACTTGTAATATGCAGAGCCTGGTTTCTTTTATTTTATCTGCTTCACAGAAGAATGATTTTAAAGAGGTAAAACTGTGATATTGACATTTAGTTTGCTAGTGTTATTCTTTATCAGGACTTTCTTTTTATCATTAAGTTTTACTTCCTGGCATTAGTTAATTGTAGTGCATCTCGATATTTTAACTGGATCAGCTACAGGAGTGTATAAAATCAAGAAAATTCTTGTTATAATGTGAGGCTGCTTGAATTTATAAATAACCGAAACATAATTGTGCTGATAGAATCAGAGCAAAAGCTGAAGACCTATAAATACTCCAGTATTATCATGTGGTCACCTGGTAAGTGTTTAGCAGCTGCACCAAATGTTGTTTTGTAATTAAATCGAACCCGGGGAATTTAAGTTGATTAGTTGTACAGACTCTACCTCTAGGCCTGGCTGTGACTATAGATTTTGTTTTATAATTAAGTTAAAGCTCAACAAGGGAAATGAAGAATTAGAGCCTGTGAATCTAGGAAATAACAAAAAGACTTTTCTCCTTCCACATTCCTCACAATTTCGTAACTTTATTAGTGACTTCAGAGCATTTACAGTTTATTTTTTCCTAAAATGATTTTTGCGCAGACTTAGAGATACTGGAACTTGCTGTTTCTGTTATTTTTCATTTTTCCAGTTGTTTCTAAGGAACAGGGTTGGGGGTAGGGTGGTGAGACCCCAGCAGGAGTTTTATGTAAATTCTCAAGCAGTAGCATATAACACAATTGCAAGAAGAAAGAGAAATCAGAAAACAATTAGATTCTAGAAAGAAAGAAGCATTTTACATGTGATAGAAAAATATTACTCATATTTAAAGACCACAAGAAAAGCAATTCCACAGAACCATAAAGAATACAGACTGCTCAAAAGCAGATTATCAGCAGTAGAGTGGATTCCTGGAAAGCTGAGAAAATCTCCATAAATCCGCCCTATTTCAATTTTAGTGGTGTTTATGTATGTTTTATTTAAAGATATAAATTTGGTGAGACAAGAATATTTTGTTTTTCTAATTGACTGGTTAGAAACACAAATCAAAGCTATTAGACCGAAAGTGTGTGTGTCAAGTTGGGGGAATCTATTGTCTTATTGATTACTTAAGATGTCTATAAAGCAAATATGATTTCCATATTTTCTTTCCCTTTGTTGAAAAATACAACTATCCCATCCACATTTTATTATCTTATGCTGTTTCAAATATCGTAGTGTTAACTTACTTGTGTGAGTTTCAATCTATGGTGTTTTGTTTTTGGTACTGAGACCATGCAAATGTGGGGAATGTCATGGTTCATGGAGCCTCACCTGTGTGCTTGCATAGCACCAGTCAAACATTGAGTGTAACAAAAACAGGACTTATTTACTGGGGGCTCTTGAGGAAGATAAAAAAGAGAATTTCTAAGGCCACAATGGCCAATCGTCCTACCCAGATAGGGTAGGTAGTGGATAGCTCTTGGAGACACCAGGTATAGGCCAGCAGCGCGGGTCATCAGGCAGTGTCGAGGATCAGACAGTGTTGGACAGCTCTTAGAGACAATGGACACTTGTCAGCGAGCACAAAGTGAACCAGCAGGCAGGAACAGATGTCTCTGATAAGCGGCACCAATTGTGCTGGGGTGGTGATCAGGAGACTGCTGATCGTGCAGGAGTGATGATACAAAGGGGTGAGTCTGAAATCAGAATGAAGGATTTCCCAGGGGGTAGTTTCCAATGACTCAATGGTCTGAAGCGCAGATCTTCCCAGGTGAGAATTTTGACTAGTTGGAGATCAAAAGGGAAGGTCTTCCTGGGCAAGAGTGTCTGACCCCCATCTGCTCTCCTGCTTTTATGGCTTTCAAATGGGTCTCTCTGCTCCTCCCCTTTCTTCCAACAGTGGTGGAGATTTCAGATCTCATTAGTGCATTTTCAAGTCTGGAAAGTGTTTCAAAACCCGACCCCACCAGCACGTGAAACCCACATGCACCGGCTAGCACTGGATGTGGCAGTCAGCACAGGGGAGGGGCCAACCACACTCCACTCTCCCAGTTACTAGGGCAGGCTGCAGCACAGCCAGGCATGCTCCACAGCATCAGATTGCTAAAGGGGGCCCACAACAAAGGTGTGTGCTCCACTGCACCACAAACCGGGAGCCATGGTCTTCCTCTTTCAGTATGATTTTGTAAAGCAGTGACTTGTCAGCAGTTGCAAAATGCCTGCAACTTCTATGCATCCTTTCTTATTTTTCTCCACATTAGAAAAAGTTAACATATAACCAGTAACCGTGACATGTAGGACTCATGTTCATACTTGACAAGAATTTAAAAAAAAAACAAAAATAATATTCCCATGGAAGTAAATTAATTCAATTCATCATTACATGTTTATTAGTGGTATTTTAGTAAAAGTACTGACCACCCATGGCTGTAGTAATGGCAACATTCTTGAAGCACTATAATTCCAATTCTTCTTTCTCTTCCACTGGGCAAGATGTGTCAAAATTCAAATTCAAATAAGCATCCATTATTATCAGGATAAGAATTATAAGAATGCCATTATTATCAGGATAATTTTGAATTGGTCTAAGTTGTTTGTCTAAAGTAACTGATTTATCTTAAATATCATTAACAACAATTTTTTTTGAGATTTATTTATTATGCATACAAGCACTGGCGTACAGGCCAGAGGTGTGGGTGGTAAGAGACAAAGTGGGGAACAGAACAGGCAGACTGACTGAAATACACTGCTGAGTGGAGCAGTGGGCGAGGCAGGAGAGGTCTGCTGCGCCATGTGGGTCACCTCCCTAGCGGGAGGCAGGGATCAAACTCATGCTACAGTGGCTGTGTTTTGCTTCACAGTGCGTTGCTTAACCCATTGCACCACCAGGGAGGCCCAACAACAAATTTTTACCTGACTGTAACAAACCTCATGTCATATCACTATGTTTAAAAAATATTGAATTATTAAGGACTTCAGTTGACAAATTGCTTATGTTTCAAATAGAAAGACTGTGTCAATAATATTATATATCATTTAAGTGGATAAAGATACATGGACATGTGGGTTTTGTTATATGCAAATATTTTTCTATTTGCCCCATGAGGTGCTTAATCTGTTTGTCAAAGGGTTTTCTAGATCCCCAGTACCTACAAGATCCCCTATATCCTCTGGAATCTCTTCTGTAAGCATATGCTAAAAAATCAGATTTCTAAATTTTATCTACATACCAAATGAATTACAATTTATGAAGAAAAGTCCTAGAAAACTACTTTTTTAAAGTAATGTTTACTTATTTTTGCATGGAAGAACTGGGGTGCAGGCCAGACATGCAGGGGGGGTGATAGGATTCACCAGAGACAGAGTGGGAAGCAGGATGGATAGCTGTACTGAGATACTCTGCTAAGGGAAGCAGTGAGTAAGACAAGAGAGGTCAGCTGCACCCTATGTGGATTAGCAACTTGTGGAGCATGGAACTCAGTTCTTAGCAGCGATAATGCTAAGATTTAACCCCTAGACCAGCAGAGAGGACCCCCAGAAAGATTCCTTTAAATGAAGCTTTGTGTGTGTGTGTGTGTGTGTGTGTGATTTTGGTGTATAATAAAGCTTATAAACCACTATACTAAATGAGAAAAGGTATGTTTTGGTAGAATCTCAGTCTCAACTCTGTTACCCAAAGATTCCTAGCATGAGAGAAACTGGTTGGGTTCTGGTAATACTGAAGAAGACCTATGATTAAGAATATGTGGAAATTATACTGAGGCAAATATTTTTCTGACTTTTGAAACTGTTTTTGTATATCATCAAAAGTATCAAAATAACTGAAAACTTAAAGGAAAATGCCATTTGACTGCTTAGTCTTTTTGAAATTTTTGCCACCAATTTCTTGCATCTGGAAAGCCATATGTATCCACATATGAGTGAAGGGAAGGTAACATTTGAATATGACTTCTTTCTTTAGCAGTTCAAGTTATACTTTTTTCTTACATATTTTCTATTAAGATTATAAAGGGATATCACTTCCACATCTTGAAGTAAATACATATAAACACCTAAAAAATACTGAAAAATTTTACATTTGGGAACGCTGAGACAAAGTATTCTGTTTAAGCCTCTTAGTACCATTTATATTTATAAATAAGATAAACACTGAATTTTCCCATATATACCATTTATAAATATGTAATTTATATATTTATAAATATATAACACTGAACTAATTTTTCCAAACATACATTTATTTATTAAAAGTAACTGCTCAAACAAAGAAAGATATGTGGCACAAGGAGTAGAGGACAGGGAGCAAAGCATTCCAGGATTTATTATGGCGAAAGAATAGGAACCCTAATTAACAAAGGGAAAGGTACTTAAGGTGAGGGGCAGGTGAAACCAGGCACAAACTTCCAAGAGTTCTCAGTCCTCTCCCAGTGGAATAACTCAGGACATGCTTATTTTTTTTCACCTGTGAATTATGGCAACATGTACGAAATGTTACCTGACAAGGACTTATCTGCGCCTAGGAGTCCATAGTGTATATCAGGGGTCATCTTCTGTCTAGGACATAACAAAAATCCAGACTCCCAGAGAAAAGCAGTTGTTCAGCTTAAACCACATTGTAGAAATATTTTTTGAGTAATGATGTTTATTCTTTATATCTCCACGGTGGAACTTTATCACCATCCCTTACACTCCTTAGAACCTTTCTTCCTATCCCACATTGTTGTCCTCAGAAACCTCACTAATTTTTATAGGTGTTTTTCTTTGCTGACTCATCCCCCATGTAAATGTCTGGTGTTAGTCTTTGTCATTCAACCTTGTTCTGCTATATGTAATTCCTTCAAACTCCTTCCACTTTGACATAAATAGCAACATTTTATATTTATGTGGCTTTATCTCTTGCGGCTGAAGAATATTCCTTACTGTGGGTACACCACATCTTCTTGACCCAGTTTGCTATCAGTGAGCACTTGGTTGTTTCCATGTCCCAGATATTGTAAGTAACACTACTATAAACACTGTAGAGCATGTCATTATTTGGGTTGACAGTTTCATATTCTTTGGATGGATCCCAAAAGTGGCACTGCTAGGTACATACGGTATTTTCTTTTTCATTGTTTTTAAAGGTAAATCCAGATTGCTTTCCCAAGTAACCTCAGAGGTTTACATTCCCACGATTAGTATAATAGGATTTTTCTTTCTCCTCATCCTCACCAGCACTTGCTGTTAATGATCTTTTTAATATATGCCATTATTATGGGGTTGAGATGATAGCTGATTGTGGTTTTGACCTGCATCTCCCTTATTAAAAGAAATTCTACATGAACATTTTTCATGTAAGTATTAGCCTACTAGATACCCTTTTTGGTGAATTTTCTCTCAGACGTATTGCCTATTGATTGTGTTGCTTGTTTATGGTTCAAGTTAGTAAGTTTTTAAAAAATTTTGGATACTAACCCCTTAACACTTAATGTGTAAATATTTTTTCTCAGTAGGATGATGTTTTAATCTACTTACATTTTCTTTCACTGTGTAAAACCTTTTTAATTTGAGATATGCTAATTCCCTCATATCTTATTAGAAACTTAGGTTTAAGTTTCTAATCCATTTTGAATTTTTTTTTGTGCATGGAGTTAATGAATATTCCAACTTCGTTCTTTAATGTGTTGCTGTCCAGTTTTGCTAGCACCATTTATTGAAGAGACTCTCCTGTCCCACTATATGGCATGGATCTTTTCTCATAAATTAAACATTGACATAGATGTGGATTTATTTTGGATTATTTTATTCTATTTTGATGGTCCATGTGTCTAATTTTATCCCAATATCTTACTGTTGTAATTTTCTTGCTTTATAGGCTAGTTTAAAATCATGTAATGTGATGCCTCGGTTTCTTCTCTATTTCCTTCAGGGTTGTTTATCTGTTGAAGGCCTTTTATGGTTCCATATAAATTTTAATATCTTTTGTTCAATTTTTTGAAGCATAGTATTGACATTTTGACAGGGATTATATAAAATTTGTATGTCACTTTTGACAAAGTAGTCATTTGACTATATTGATTCTCTTTATCAATGACCTTGGAATTCCTTTACATATCATTATGTCATGATCTAGAACCTTTAATAATGTCTCACAGTTGTCATTGAATAAGCCTTCTCCTCCTTAGTTAATTCCTGGCCATTGTCTTATTTTTGAAATGATCATGGGATTTTTTTAATTTATTTTTCTTCTCATTCATTGCTTTTAAATAAAAATGCAACAGACCTTTGTATGTTGATTTTTATAAGCTACCATTTGGTGTATTCATTGATTGTTTCTAATAACCTTTTCGTGGAGTCTTCCACCATCTTGAAAAAAACAAGTCTCACTTTTTCTTTTCCAGCTTGAATTCATTTGTATTTCCTGTTTGACAACTCTAGCTCAGGCCTCTAATACTAAAACAGAAATGATGACAGTGAGCAACCTTGTCTTCTTCCTGATCTTAAAGTGAACAAGGTAGCACTTGATCATGTTGTATATTCCTTGTAATATTGAATTTGACTTGCTAGTATTTTGTTGAACATTTTCTGATCAGTAATCATCAGGGATATTGGTCTATAGTTTTCTTGTATTATCTTTCTCTGGTTTTGGTACAAATGTAATACAGGCTTTGATAATATATTAGGGAGTATTTCCTAATCTCATTTTTTAAGAAATAACTGACCAAGATGGACATAAGTTATTTTTTAAAGATTTCACAGAATTCACTCCTAAGGCCAGCTGGTCTTAGGCTTTTGTTATTGGAAAAGTTTTTCATGCTATTTGTTTTCATGATAGTGATGAATTAATTCAGCTCTACTGTGTCTTCATGTTTCAGTCTTGGAAATATGTTGTTCTAAAAATTGTTCATTCAAGTAGCATTCTGATAGTATGCTCCTTTTCACTAGTTTCAAGGTTTATTTTGCTTTCTGCTTTAATTTCTTTTTTATTCCATTAACTATTAAGCAGCATATTGTTTAGTCATGTGCTTATGATCTTCCTAACCTTAATTTTTATAGTTGATTTCTAAACTTCAAAGCATTATGGTAAGAAAAATTACTTGGTTTAATTTCAGTCTTTGAAGTTTTATTGGCAGCTGACTTATGTACCAGAATGTGATCTATTCTTAAAAATGTAGTTGAGAAAATGTATTTATTTGCAGTTTTAGGATAGACTGCTTTATAGATGTCTGTTAAGTTGTATGTGGTCTAGCACTTCATTTAAGATTTTTATTATTTCCTTATTTATCCTCTGTTTTGTTGATCTGTGCAGTTGTAAATGGATTATTAAAATCCCCAAGTTTTGTTGTCTTGTTTTCAATATATCTCTTTAATTCTGTTACCATTTTGTGTAACTTACTGCTCCAGTTTTGGTTCATGTACAGATCTATAATTGTTATTTTTTGCTCTTGTGTTAGGTCCTTAATCAAAATTTAATATCCATCTCTGTCATTATCATGTTTTCAATGGAGGTATATACCTTTTCTGCTGTAAGGATAACTGTCTCTATTTTTTTGTTTGTTTTATATTGTTCCTTACTTGCACAATCATTTTTTAGCCTTTAACCCTGTCTGTGTTTATTTTTGTTGGTAAGATGGGCTTCGTATATACTGCAAAATGTTGAATTTGAAAGCCACTCAATCACTGTATCTTCTGGTGAATTGAAGCCATTTACATTTAAGGTGATTATTGAGACACGTGTGTTTTTTTTACATTTTGTTACTGTTTTAGTTTGTCTTTGTCTTTTTATTTTTTGATGTCTTCCTTTCATGCTTTGTTTAGGTTACATTTTAATTTCCTTATGTGTAACTTCTAGCGATTGTTTTCTGTGGAAGTTTTGAGGCTAATTAGTATATGATGGACTATTTTTGTGACTGATTGGATGGTCTGATCTCAATCTTCTGATGGACCATAGTTTTATTCTACTCATCCTCTACATTATATAATTTAGATGTCTGTTACCTCTGTATTTGTACTTTATGTTGCTTTATAATAGACTCATTAGCACTCTATCTCCAGCTTCTTGTTGATAAATTCTTTTTTATTTTTCAGTAATGTTCCTTAATCTTCCTTTCATGATTGATAATTTTGCAGGGTAAAGTATTCTAAGCTGGAAATGTTTGTTTTTGAGTACTTTAAAACTCTCCTGGCACTTCCTTTTTGACAGTCCTCAGGCAGTCTAACTGGTGTTCCCTTGTAGGTAGCTCTTTTTATCTCTGTGGTTCTACAATTCTGTCCTTGTCATTCACATTGAATAGTCTTGGAATTCTTTTGGCCTCTTCAACAGGATATATGGTTCATTTTCCAGGTTGAGATAATTTTTCAGCTATTATTTCCTTAATTTTTATGTCCTTCTCTTTCTTGTACCCCCATGGTATGGACATTATTTCTCTTTAGGTTATCCCAAAAGGCTCTTACAATGTTTTAATTCTTTTTTTCCTCCTTGTTGTTCTGTTTGTGTGTTCTCTGCCATCTCCTTGATATTCACAAATGATCTTCATTACTTTCGTTTGTACACTATTGAAGACTTCTATTGTATTTTCTAATTTAGTTATGCTATTTTTAATACTTTAGTTCTAGTTCTAGAAGTCTCATATTTTCTTGATCTTTATTGTGTTCTTGTTTTCATTATTTTTCTTGTTTTAGTAAGAATGGCTCTAACTTTCTTTAAAGTCTTCTTTAAGCATATTCCACAGTTCTGATAGCTATATTGAGGCTTCTTTTGAGGTTTTCTTGCTCCACCATTTGTAGCATGTTCTTCTGTCTCTATTTTTTTTAGTCTTTTATGGATTGTAACGGAGGTTTCATTTTCTTTACAATGATCCACTTCTTTAAGAAGAATAATCCCATATAATCCAGCTTTCCCATTTTTAGGTATTTTTACAAATAACAGAAAACAAAATTTGAAAAGATATTTCCACCCACTTGCTCATTGCCACATTATGGAAATGAGTGTCCAGTTGGAACACTGGAAATGAGTTTTCCAGTTATGGAAAAAAAAAGTGTCCATGAACAGATTATTAGGGGAAAAAATAAGATGTGGTATATATATTTATAGTACAATACTATTCAGTTAATAATAACTATTCAGTTAATAAAAAAAGATGTAATCTCATTATTTGCAACAACATGAATAGGCCTGAAGTGTATGTTGCTCAGTGAAATAAATCAGGCAAAGACAAACATTGTATGATTTCATTCATATGTGGTATATAAAGAAATGAATAAATGAATGAACTAAATAAAATTAAAATAAATTTTGTGTAATGGGACTAAATTAGTGCTCACCAGAAGGGGGAATATTTGAGTAAGGTAAAAGGGTTCAATTATATTTTGAAGGATATAAATGGACTTTTAGTAGTCAATTTAATGTTGTATATACAAAAGTCATTTTATGATTATGCACAACTGAAACTCATAGAATATTGTAATGCAGTGTTTCTTCAATAAAATATTACCAAAGAAGAAAGTAAACTTAATTTCCCCAATGGAATTTAAATATTGCTATTAGAAATTTAATGAAAAAATGGAATGTCAGAAGTCTGGAAAATTTGACTCCTAACCAACAGATGTTTATAGTCTTTAATAATGTAAACTATTAGGCTACCTTTCTGAGAACTTAAACAACACATTTATAAATACTTTTCCTTTCCATCAGGGCAATAGCCATATTTATCAACATTTTTTTCAGTGATGGACAAGATCATAATAGAGAGGGGAAGTGATGAAGACTTAAGTAAAATTTGTGTACGCTTAGAAGGGAAACCAACCTAAATAAAATTTGCTTCTAAAACTTTGGCAAAGTTCGATTCTTCAGACCCTTGAGGTTCAGAACAATTGAAATGTCAACAAGCTTAGATGAGAACAAAATTTCCAAGCATAATTACTCTCTGAAACTGAACTCTACTGCTTACATAAATTATACAGTCATTGCATGGAAAAACTGATCTTTTAAATGCAATAATACATTTTATAACTAAATGTTTTTCCATAATTTAAGCAATAAATCAACTGAGACATTTCCTTCCTGTAGAATGCTATTCCTTTTAATGTGCTTGGAATATAATTAGGTTGGATATTGTGCTTAAATCTAAGATCCCTTATTTTACAATTAGGATCCTCTAACAATGTTGGTAGGAATTTGTTTCCTATAATTAGGTTGAGATTCTCTACTTAATTTGTTGTGAAGTTGGGAATTATTATAGCCTTTTAGAAAAGTTAAGGCAATTTATTATTCTTTATATTGATTTATGGTAATCACTAATTGGTCTAAAATTCCAGGTATCAGATATGATGGTTCCTAATCTGTCTTTTTTCTGGCCTAGGGTGTGTGTGTATGACAAAATATTTACATATTATACTTTTTTCTTATGATTCATCTGAAGTTTCTGTTAAATTGATCTGACATTCAATAAGAAGAGTGTTTATTAAACTGCACTCTTTTAAGACACTGATACAAAGTGTAGCTACCACTTCAAATGGGAAATATAAGAAAAAAATATTCTTTGACTTTTATCATAGGTGGTGAAGTACTTTATTAGAACCAAGGGCAGTCATTTTTCTCTTAGCTGGGTCATAAAAGCCATTATGGCTATAAAGCACACTTTCAGTCAAAGTAGACATGAGTATAATTATTAAATCTAATAAACTCATCTTATTCTGTACATTATCAGACTCCATGTTTGTTTCTTTGGTTCTGCTTATTTCTTCTATCCTTTGCCAGACTTTGTCTTCCCATGACTTCATTAATCTGTTTTATTCCCATTCCCTGCAGGCCATGTATCAGCTTAGCTTAGCTATTACTGAATAACAAACCACCTCAAAACTCACTGATTGACAGGAAAACCAATTAGGATTTCTCATCATTCTGGCAACTTTCTGTTCAGATTTCACCTAGGATATCTTGTTTTGGTTGTGACTAGAAGGTCCACGATGGCCTCCCTCACATATCTTGCAGCTGGTGCTGTCTGATGGGGTTCATGGGTATATCTTTATATGAGCTGTCATCCTCCAATAAGATAAACCAATTTGTTTGTATGATCATTTTAGGGTTATACTTTAAAGGAGAAAACCAGAAACACACAATATCAGTTCTGCCACATTTTATTAGAGTAAGTCACAATGATAACTCATACTTAATGGACAGAGAAGTAGCCTCTACTTCTTGATGGCAAATATTGCAAAGGGATATGACAAAGAATTAAATTTAGTGCAGTTCTATTATCTCATTACCTATATCCTCACTCCTATAATCTCTTTTCTCCCAAGACCACCAAAATTCTTATGCAGTGATACCACTTGAAGTTCACATTCATGATCAGTATCTGTGTGAAATATAAATTAGACTTCAGAGGTGCAACAAATAGGGCTTGATTAGTCTTGGATCAGAAGCCTATGAACTAGCAAGATAAAAATTTTTCCATCTTAAATTTAATTTTCTTCACACATATAATGATATGAGTGGGGCTGGAAAATCAGAATATATTCTTCATTCAAAAATAAGAAAAATAATAGTCTCTGGTTTAAATCAATTCTGACTCATCATGTTCCCCCATATAACAATGATAGGGAAAAATTCCTTGATCTGAGCTAGTTTTGTTCTTTGGGAATGGTTACCTAGTCCACCAAATAGATTTGGCTCTATGCTCATCATTTTCTGTTCCTAAATTTTCCCTTAAGATGACTTTAGTTTTCTGTAAGGAACAAAAAAAAAAAATGAAAGAAAGAAATGGCTCATATTTGTAATGGAGTTTTCTTAACCTGTTTTCAGCCCATAAAAGGCAGAGAGCCCAGACGTTTTTCATTTTGAACTGTCTCAATTTCTCTAAGACCAAACTGGTATTATTTTTATCAGTTCAGTTTCTTGATATGTTTTGGGATTTTTATGAATCTTATTGGAAGTCACTGTGTAACAAAACCATATCCAGAAATTTATTTTTTAAGTAAGTCTTACTTTGTCTTATATTATGGGAAATGCATTTAAGATTTTTAGAAGTACTTGTGCCTACTGAAAATTTTCTATAAATCACTTAAATCTTCCCAAAGTATTATCAGAGAACTATTAGCTCCAATCCTTAATTGATTTTTACTTTAGGTCATTTATTACTCTAAAGATCTTTTGTCAGAGAACTAGAGGTGAAAAACAATTTTGTCATTTCAGCACATTTTGGCATCATTTAAATTCCAATTAGACATGGAAACATTCCTTCTTTATTTTTTTTCCTCAAAAATAAAATATTAAAATTTTAAACAGTTTTTTCTTGTAAATATACTTTTCTGAATTCATAGATTCATTGGATATATTTTCTATATTATAAGTTTCTACAAACAACAGTTTTGTTGATTTTCCCATAATTGTAAAACACAAGACCCTGTCTCTTGAGACTCTCTCTCTAAATGCCACAAAAATATTCTCACCTAGTTTTCAACCATTTTGTACCCCAAATCTCAAAATCATTGCTTCATGTTTTAGGTTTCTGCTAAACCAGGATCCCATTTCTATGTACTGAGCTCTGTAGCAACTACATATACTTTACAACAAATCACCATAAATGTAATGATTTTCTTAAAAAATATTCCAGTTCTTGGTGTCTGGGCATTTCCTCTGTTGCTTCTTCATAGAATGACTGTATTCAACTGGAGAGCAGACCTGACTTGGATGTCAGGGTTGACTTCACTACTATTAATGAAATTGCCTCATTTTTGTTCAATTGTTCAATTGTCCTCACAGTGCAGTAAACTAGACTGGTTTATTTTCAAGGTGTTCTCAGGGCATTGTTACAAATGGACAAAGCTGATAAAAGGTTTCTTCATATTCTGTTTTTGGAGAAATTACAAATTTTCTTCTGTCACATTCTTTGAGTCAAAGCAAGTCATGAAGTTGGCTAAATTTAAGGACTATTGTATGTGATTATATCCCTGAAGGGAGGTACTCATCGGACTCTGTAGACACGTTTAATCTACCACAAGCTATTTTCTCTGTTGCCTGGTGTTGTATTTCTTTAAAAATAAATTATTTATCTATGCATATAAGAACTGGGGCACAGGGCAGAGGTGTGTGGGGGGTGGTGAGAGGATTCACCAGAGACAGAGTGGGGAACAGCACAGGCAGATCCACTGAAATACATTGCAGAGAGGAGCAGTGGGTGAGGCAGGAAAAGTCTATGTGCCATGTGGGTCCCCTCTTCGGTGGCAGCAGGGATCGAACTCATGTTGCAGTGGATGTGGTTTGCTTTATAGTGTGTTGCTTAACCCATTGCACCACCAGGGAGGCCCCTGCTCCTTCCTTAAATGTTAAAATTCCCTTTCAGTCCTCTGCTACGTAGCTCTACCCAGAAGCTTCAGTGGACTATTTCTGCATTTCAAACTCATTATGTATCAAAGTCAGTCTCATCATCTTTCCTCCAAAGTTGGTTTCTCCTCCAGTTTTCCAAACCCAGTTATATAGCGCCACAATCAGTTTGCTGATAGAGTGACATCTGTGATGAGACATACAGGATATTGGAAAGTAAGTCCATTAGAATTTGGGGAGGTAAGATTCTAGGCTGAAGGACAACACTGTAATATATGAGTTAGTAACTGTTGAAAATCTGAGGAACAACAGGTATTCACTGGAAAAGAGTGAATTGGGGTAGGATAATCAGGGATGAGATTACCGTCATCATAGAGGGGAGAGACCATTCAGGAACCTTGACTTCACTAGTTAGTATAGGAATTTGAGGGTTTGAAATGGTATTTCAGTGGACTGAAGAAGCAGCAATTAAGAGGCCATCTCAATAATTGAGGTGCGATATGGTAGTGAGGCTTAGGTAAGAGTTGCAACATAAGAAAAGGGAGTTGCCAATTTAAAAGAATCAAACTGGGAAAAACTAAAGTAGTGAGCAGACGTATTGGTGTCCTGGTTTTCCTTATTCTGGGGTTACATGTCTCCCACCAAAAATCTTCTGTTGATCATGCCATTTAGCTGCTTAAATATCTCATGCTTGCTTCCTGCTGCCTGTGCACAAGTTTAAAGTTTATCTCTCTGATCTCATGCTGTCCTTTTCACCATCACCTTTTCTGCAGTTCCGTTTACTACTCCAGTGTACAGTTTGATTATTTGCATTTTACTGTTACCCACCAACCTCTCAAACTGTTGGTTACTATAGATCAGAAATCATGTCTTACATGTTTTTATACCTATTTCCTAGCACTGTGCACCCCACAATATTGTCAGTTAATCTCTGAGTCATTACTAATTTCTTGCTTTCTTTTATCCCTAAGTACCACATCTTTTTGGGAGATGACTCTCAATTTCTCCTTAAGTAAACTTTTATTACTGTTCTCACTGAAAATTCAAACTTTGCCTACTAAATGTTCAGTAAAGCATAACACCAAATTGCACACTCTGCTACCATCTCAATATGTCTTCAAGTCCCAACACACCAGAGCAAAGCAGCTAATGAATTTGCATAAGAAAGTAAACACAATGTTCATAAAACCATAATCTAAAGAATTCCTCTCATAGCATTTTATCATTAATGTTTTTTGTTCAGATTCAATTTTCTGGAACTCATTCATTGAGGCACTTAATATAGGTTCATATGCTAATTTTGCCACCTTTCTGTCAAGTTATTTAAATCCTCTGACTATTTTCTCATCTGTAAAACAAGGATAGTACAATTGCTTCCTCATAATATTGTTGTGGAGCATAAATGAGTTAATGCATGTTAAGTGATAAGAATTGTGCTTCACACATACTAAATATTGTTAAGTATTTGTTATTTCTATCATCATCAGAGATGAGTTGAATAGTGAAAAAGGTAACTGAGCAGGCAGATCACCCATGTTGTTTTTTCAGGTAAGAATTCTAATATCAATTCTATCAAATGATTTGCAGCCTATCCCATTTATTTTAAATGCACCATCTAAAGAAATGTGTGCTTGCTTTTTGTTCTATTGTTTTTGTTCAGAAAACAATAAATATAGAATATTAAAATTCCATTATAGAAAATGCTTTCATCCATTATACAAGGATCTCTGAATTGACATTTATTTTTTCCTCTTGAAACACTGTTATTGATTCAAACTCATATTGAACTAATAGTGTCTTTTGAGGATACCTAAGATTATTTGTTTTACCAAACATGAAAATTATTGTAATATATTACTATCAGTTTTAGAGTAAATCTCAAAATATGCACTTTATTTTTATCATATAAGAATTGCACTAAATGTATCACACCTAGGAAACTAATTTTGTTTTCCTTTCCTTAGAAAGATAGCAAGTTACTGATGATGGTCAGGAATTGAACTTAATGTGACTTAAGTAAAATCAGGGAATATTGTTGTGGAATGACAATTAAATATAATGAGAATAGAAATCTTTTAACTTCAAGACTGCTAGCACTTAGCACTGCATGGAGTGGGAGCTAGAAAAAATATACCTTCCACAAAAACTCACCAAGAATCCACGTTAGGATGTAAAAAAGATGTTGCTTAGCTGTGATTCTTCCCAATAGGCTAAAATGTGGGGTACAGAATTGAAGGTAATTAACTAGTAAGAATTTTTAATCTTAACTATCTTAAGTCTTGGTCAAAATAAATTATTCAGTTGATATAAAAATGTAAGAGATGTATTATTCACATGTTGCTTGCCTCTTGAACATTCATTCATTTTCTTCTCTCTCACTGTGCCTCTGATTTATATTAGAGGAATTCATTCACCCACTAAATCTACTCATGAACCTTTTTGAGATTAAGCCCACCTTTCAACCAAGGCAACCAGTGTATCCAACCTGTCTGACCACAGTGGTTACTTTGAGGATAAGAATATGGCCCAATTTGGACTAGTGAAGGAATATATCCAGGAACTGTGCAAAAGTAACTAAAAGGGACATTATGGCTGCCCAGGGTTACTGTATAACATTGATAATATAAAGAGCAGAGAGAAAAGATATGGAGATATTTGTTGGTATCTTTTGAGTCATTAGATCTATCTTCACCTGAAACCACTTTTAATCCTTTCTAAAGCCATTGTTCAAACCAGTTAAATCACTTCTTTATTGATTCTCAAAAGAGATGTAGTTGACTGATAAAGACTACAAAGAAAAGTCCTGTGTGGTAAGAGTCGCTACTTGGGGTTATACTCTAAGTTGCACTCAAATTCAGTCTCCATTTCCCTGAAAAATATGTCGATAAGAACTGCAAAATTATATTTAAGAGGGTCTAATATGACTTTCCTAAATAAGTTAGTATCTATGGAACTCTTGGTAGAATACTGGGTGAGAATCTGCTGGAAAGAAGAGTTTTTGAAGAAACTGTTCTGCAAAGCATTTGATGTTAGATCAGAAAAATGTCACCTGTCCTTAGCAAAACACAATTTGGCCAACAGAAGTCGTGGAGTCTCTAAAAGTGCCTCAGGGAATCAGTGTTTTGGATTGGTTTGTGTTTTGCCACTTTAGTTCCAAAAGCCTCCCTCCTCCTCCTCTTTTTTTCATCCTTTTCCATTAGAATATTCCATGTGGGGAATCACTGCTGAGATCATGATAGAAATGACAGTCTCACAAAATGCCTGCCTGCTATTTTTTATTAAGATTTAAAAATGTCAACTTTTACTCAGATCCATATCAGAATTTAAATAAGTTTAAACAGAAAGCCTTGGCTTTTCTAGAACATACACCCCCCAGGGGATAGTTGTTGTATATATACTATCAGAGAAGTTCTCATCTCATAAACAAAATTTGATTAGTTTGATCACTGGTTTGATTTCCAAGAGTCTACTAAGTAGCTTCATTGATTCTACAAGTTTCATTGTGGCTGCTCTGTTTCAAGGTTCCTTCATCTGCTGGTCATGTTTGTATTAATAATGATAGTTTCTACCCATCAAGAACCCACTGTCTAGTAGGAAAAGGAAAAATGTATAATCAAATAATTTTAACACAATGCAGTAAGTTCTAAACTAGAGCTATGTTCCTGGCGTTAAGAGAAAGAGTGGATAGAATTTGCTCTCTACGTTAGAGAGTCACTGTAAATTTTATAAAGGAAATTATTTATGTATTCAAAGAATAATGTAAATTTTTTTAAAGATTTATTTATGCATAGAAGAACTGGGGTACAGCCAGAGGTGTGGGGGGTAAGAGGATTCACCAGAGACAGGTAGACTGAACAGGCAGGTAAACTGAAATACACTGCCAAGGGGAGCAGCGGGCGAGAGGTCTGCTGCACAATGTGGGTCACCTCCCTATCCCGGGAATCATGCTTCAGTGCCTGCCAATAGCTTCATAGTGTTGTGACTTAACCTCTTGAGCCATTATGAGCCAGAGAGGCCCATAATGAAAATTCTTAAGATCAATATATTTTAAACAAATTATAGTTATAAATGCATTAAAGTATGAAAGAATTTGAGATTCTTTGGGGAAATTGCAAATATTTGAGCAAGTTGTTGCAGTGTCTTTATGAATGGTGGCAGATCCTAAATGCAAAGGGAAGGTAAATGTTTCGTTTTGTTAGATTTAACCCCAACCACAGCAGGGAGGATGAGAGGGTGAGTCCGATTCCTTTGTTCTTTCTTTAAACAAAACGAGGATGTGTGTTTGATTATAAAATAAATTTTAGCTGAGGAATAATACTGAGAAATTTATTGCAGTGAAATTTGTCTTTAATCATTGATGTTGATGCCATCTTTCTCCTGTCACACATTAAATTTAGCAAGTAGGAAAACATATCCATATGTTTTAGAATCTGTAGTTTATGTGAAAGACCTTTTATAGGTTTTCATAATGCTGATGAAAGGAAGGAATATTCCAAATTAGTATGAACCAGAAAAATAAATGCGAAAATTACGTTGTATACACACATAGATATACATACACACACACAATTCTCTTTAATAAGAAACCAGAATTTCACTCTGTGACAGTTGAAGTAAGTTTATATGATTAATGTAATCTTAGAAATACTCCATATAGAACCCGTGCATGGACTATGGGTACATTATAAATAGCACTAGTTGACATCATATTTAAACAAGCTGAATGAAAGGACCGATTTTACAAAAACAAATATATTGGAAGTATGATTATTGCATTACATAGAGTCTTAAAGAACAGGAGAACTTGGTACCAAGCTACTTTTTTTAAATAGCCAGATAACTTAATGAAGTTATTAACTATCTAACATAGGTAAAACGTAATGAACTTTTAGCTTACCGTGTAAAAATACATCTGTAATTTTAGGTCCTAGGGGCTGACCTAAAATAGTGTTCCCTCCTCAGTCTTAATACAAAGTACGTGATATTAGTGGTCCCCATTGCGCTGGCAACTGCTATACAGAGTCCTAAAAGATAACTATTCTACCCATTATCTCAGAGATCTCATACATGTTATTTTTTTATTTATTCTGAGTCCATGTTAATGTAGCTATAGGAGTACCTTTCATAATTATTGAAAAAACCCATACCCAAACTTTATACATATACACCTCTGACATTACATAAGATAAAAGATTGATACTAACGATAGTGGGAAAGCTAATTTTTAAATATATTTTGTGTGCCATAAATATTTGAAAAAATGTATAATTGTATTAGTAATATTACAAGCATTAACTTGTTTAAGCTTCATTTCCTGGAATTGATCTATGGCATTAGCAATGATCAAATTTTTGAGTGTTCTTAACTTTTTAATTTAAAAAATTCATTTTCATATTTCACTTTAATATGAAGAATGTTATGACATTTTTATATCTTATGGCATTTTAATACATTTATTTATAATGTTTCTTAGCAGGATGAATTTAAATGAAATAATTTTAATGTTGTTTAAATGGACTGTACTCAGGCATGATGTATTGATTGCAGTTAGGGGAAATCAACAGACCAAAGTTGTATCTGAGTCATAAAAGAAGCCTTTACCTTTGTTCATAGAAGAATATGCTTTAGCTCTAATTTGATAAAAGCATTTTAAAATGGATTTACTGATGGCTTCAAGTGTAGTTTTAGTCAATAAAAGAGTTAATATTAAATGTAAAAAACATGATAATGTGTATGAAGAATGTGCCTTTCATCCACAGAAAATGGAAGTGTTTATCTCCTGCTAAAACTAAGAAAGGCAAAGTCAGTTCCCTGCTGTTTCTTAAGAACTTAAAGTAAATCCATAATTATTTAGTCAAATTCAGGAAAAAGAAGATTTATTTATTTGACCTCTTCTTTTACAAAATTGTACTTCATGTTGATTTGGAGTATGCATTAACCATACATTCTTAATTAAGTTTAGCTTGATTTATTTCTATCTTTGTCCTTTGTCATAGAAGAGAATGGCAGTAATTCTTCTGGTCCCTATTATTTGGTGTGACTGCCCGGGGCCATTCAGAGCACCCTGGAGAGCTCAGGCTATCTGGATCTGTGTTTCTGCCTGGGTAGACACATACAACATAGAAACTGAAAATGTTTTCACACCAAATACCCTTCTACCTACCTTAAATATTCATCTGTCTTGCAAAGTTCTTATACCTTTTCTTTGAGTTAACATTTAAATCACTACTTTTCTAAAGCCTTTAGTGACCCGCTAAGTTAGAGAGTAAACTCTGCTATCTCTGAATCCTTAGCACTCTCAACATATTTAGAAATGTAAGAAAAGAGTATTCACATGAAAGCAACTTATTATCACTGGAACAATCTAAATGAGTGGGGTTCATGGTTTTTCTAAACATAGCACATGTGTTAAATCTGCTCCAGCTGAAACAGTCAAATTCCTCCATCCTGCTTTACTAGGAATGGATCACATGGTGCCCTGTCTGCTCTGGGTGTTGCTTCAGAAAGACTTCCACTGATTTAAAATGAAAGGAGCAAGGTGCCCCTGCCACACTACACTGGCTTTTAATTCTTCTTTAGGCTATATCTGAGTACTAGCATGGAACTAGGAAACAGTTCATGTAAGAAAAATACAGGTGATGACCAAGCATATAAGAACACTACAACAACAACAATGCAGACTGATAAAACAATATGTATTCTCTATTTGTATAGTAAAATCAAGAAAGAGTGCTATGAAATAGAAACTCTCACAGAAAAAGAGGAGCTAGAAATCATGATCTTTAGATTATAGTTTAACGATATATGTTATAAACCTCAAATATGTTTATACCACTTCTAGTAGTTTGTTCCACAGGTTAATATTCAAAAGGTAGGCTCTTATACCACACACACACAAAAAAAATTGTCCACAGCCTATACTAAAGAAGTAAGAACAAATTGACCCACAAGAAAGACCAAAGGGGACTGAAAAAAAGAATAGAGAATAGTAAAGATTATCTCTGTTTAGGTAAAAAGTATTCTAATACTTACTAAGCAGTAGGTCTAAATCATATGTTCAGGTCTATTGATCATCCTGTCTGTTTTTCTGTTCTTTCAACAAATTTAGATTACTTTAGAATAGTTTGAACATTTACTATAATATTCAAGACCATTGTCTTGACTAATGATTTTTTACAAGTTACAAATTCATTTTTTTAAAGATTTATTTATTTATGCATACAAGAACTGGGGTATAGGCCAAAGATGTGGGGGTGGTAAGAGAATCCACCAGACAGAGCAGGATGCAGAACAGGCAGATTGACAGAAACACACTGCTGAGGGGAGCAGCGGTCGAGGCAAAAGTCTGCTACGCCATGTGGGTCCCCTTCCTGGCTGGCTGCAGGGATCCAACTCGTGCTGCAGTGGCTGTGGTTTGCTTCATAGTGCGTTGCTTAGCCCACTGTGCCGCCAAGGAGGGCCTCTACAAATTCACTTTTTTAAAGCTTCTTACAAGATCTAGAAATTTTAAATTCAGGAAAAAAAAGTGCCATTTTTATCATAATAACCTCTCCATCCAAATGTTAGTATATTGCTCTATTATTTTTCTTAGTAACTACTTGAAAGATTTTGTTAGTAGAACAAAAATTCTCTTAAAGATAGATGTTTATGATTGTAGTTATTACTTGCATTTTATATGCAGGTAGGCATATGACTTTGTTTAGTAATCATTTTCTAAAAATCAAAGATCAGTATATATATATTAATCAGTATATATATCAGTATATCTTAATGTAAAGATTTAAACTACATTTTTAGGACATCAGAGATCAGAAAGCTAGGTTTTTACTTCTCAGTCTGCTATGGAATAGTTTTTATAAAAGGCATTGAACTCCATGTGTCTTCCATTACAACAGTTCAAAAATCACAGACCTGAAAATGCCATCTTACATGCCTATAGGTCTTAAAAAAAAATCTTTATATGAAAGTTTCTTTTCTTACTAATAAATCAGTATTTTCTATACCTTTTCTATAAAGTTTGGGCTTTGAGGGAGTTGACCTGATTTGTCAACCATTATAATCTTATTCCCTTGGGAAATTCCACAGAAATACATAAAATGCTTGAGTGGACCTAATGTTGATCGTCCTGAAAGGAATAGTGTTTTAACAGAAGATGTACATGTTGATGGTTTTTTGTTAAATGTCTGTTGTGTATTGATGTTTATGTTTTCAAAGTACTTTAATGTAACAGTGGGAAACAAACATTGTCACAATATCTTCCTATGACAAAAGTGAAAGCAATGAGCAAAGAATCTTTTAAACAGCGCATATTATTGTTTTTTCTACCTTAACGGAAGCTGATTCTTCTATTCCATGTTTTCATATTAAACTGATCATTATTTTTATCTTTTATAATGATGCAAGTTATAATGATGCAAGATGTCCTAATAAAAATTAAACTATTTGTTACTCTTATCAATAGTTTCAGATCAGATTGTCTGATATGGCAGCATAAATAGAAACAATCAGACAAAAGAGCAGAGCTATTGGATAAATGAGAAAATTCTTAAAAACAGTAGGTAAGTGTTAGGTCTCATGTATATACATGAGAGTATGTGAAAGAAAACTTGTATAAATCAATGTGATGCGATATTTACCCAAAGAACAATTTAAATAATATTGATTTCTACTAGTTCCTATTTAGGCAAAGTGACCTACTTTAATTGGTCATTTGCATAGTGGCCTGTGGGGATCCCTGTACTTCTTAAAGAAATGGAGGAAGTAGACTCTGACTTTTAACTTCAATCTAGAATTCTGATTGGGAACAATGGAATATGAATTTCCACACTCTGGCAAAGTAACTCCAACTCCTTACCACTTTCTTTCAATTGAGTTTGTTCCCTTGATGATATCATGAGAGACTGCTATCAAAATCTTTTTTTTTTTTTGAGTTCAGTATTTAGTTGTATATTTATTTGGCTTTATACTCTTCTCTAATTTTGGTCATACCTTATCTGGATTTAGAAACCTTGATACTCTAGAAGTTTTAGGAGTAATATCAAAGAGAAAATCAAAAGGTCTTATGAAATGCTTTCAGAAAACAATCAGATGAAGTGACTTTTCCATAGGAAAATGTGAGTTTTTCTACACAACTGATTTTACTCAAACTGTTGTACTTTGTGCTGCCTGTGTGGAAGGCACTACCACAAAAGGCACATTAAAGTTGTGGTGGAAGCCTTGATGCATTACATTATGCAATATTTCCTTTATGAAAATTGGAAGAAGAAGTTTACTTACATTTTAAAAAAAGAATACTGTTTACCTTTTCTGAAAATTGTCCTATCCTAGAATGAATTCTGAAACTATTCCCCTCTCTGTTGACTGCTAACAGATTTAGAAATAAGATTATGAGGAACCTGTGACCAATGTGTGTGGTTTCATGTACATATACATTTGTATTAACATCACATCTCTAATACTTCTAATTTTTCAAAATCTTTTTAAATTACTGATAGCTAACTATTAATGTTGTAAACTATATTAGTATTCTTTTAGAACTAGATATTGTAGAATTAATTGTATTAAATTCTCTTTTCCATACATCTGCCTTACAAACTTTGAAGTCAACCGATCAAAAATTAATGATTTCCCATATCTGCTACATAGTAATCCTCTTTTCCTTTGAGTCATCTGAAGGAAAAACCTTCCGTGGAAGCATTGTTCCATGAAAAAAACCATTGTGCCTTTTAGACATATGGACCTATCTTAGGGTCCCAAGTTTGTGACCTCAGTGTCTACAGAGAGTTCTGTATCAGATCACATTGGCTAATTAGCAGATAAATTTCTAGAAATTAGAGATTAAATATAAAGTTATTTGAGAATATAAGGCTATGCAAATATGGTTGGCATGTTTTACTTTTTAAAGATCTAAGAGAATGGAAGGTAATGTAGATGGCATTTTACAACTGGAAAGAAGTACTACTATTGGGGTAACTTGGGTACAAGACTCATTTCTCTGTCTTTGTGTGTGTATGTATGTGGTGGGGGGGGTGGGGTGGTAATTGTATTCCAAAGGGTGAAGTGTCTGAATGTGTAGTTTATTTATTGTCAATATGTTCCTTAAGTGAGGTTGATGGGTGGTTTTTGGTTCTCTAATAGAAGTACATAAATTTAAAAACTAAATTATTATATTTTGAGAGCAATATTTGTGGGATTTATTTTTTAATCATACAGCCTGCACTCTGATTTCCTCTAAGATCCCTTAGTGTACGTGTAGACTGGTGGTCTGCATAATGATCCCTCTTGTTTCCATGACTAAAATTGATTTTCCTTCCCCCACTGAGACCTCTGCCTGTCATCAAACTTACTTTTTCTTATATCAGAATTACATTTGATTGGATTATTCTACAGAAGAAGGCTTCCGTCATTGAACACAATCAATATGCTTGTTCCTGATTTTATAGACATCTCAGTGGCTACTTTCATAGATGAAAACTAAAATGGTTCAGTTTATACCAAAACTTGAAGGTGTTTTACAATTGTATCTTTTATGAATCTAAAATAATACTTAGCAAGTCTATTCCTAAAAATACTATGCATGCATATGTAAATGCATTATCAATCAACAAACACTTTCAAGTACTTTTTGTTTGCAAGATATGCAAAAGTATATATATGGTTCTTATTCTAAAGGAATTTTTCAATGATGTATATAGAATGCTTACATAAAAGATAATGACAATAAAAAATCACATGATTAATTTTAAATTAAATATCAATGACAGAAGTAATATATACCATTTAGTCTAACAATTATATCCCAGATCCTTTATACTGTGTTATTCTATATACTGTATCAGTATTACAACTGTCATACCTAATTTTTATTATAGCCCACAAAGTTAATATTAACTATATTTTGCACACATTAGCAGTTTACTGAAGAATGTGCAATTGGAAAATAGTTTAAAATTCAGTTCTCTGTGATTACAATATCTCAGTCTCTCAAAGCAGCCTGCTCTATCACAATAGAGGCTATAGATTTTTTTCAAAGATTCATTTATTTATGCACACAGGAACAGGGGTACAGGCCAGAGGTGTGTGGGGGGGTGAGAGAATCCACCAGAGAAAGAGTGGGGAACAGAATAGGCAGATTAACTGAAATACAATGCTGAGGGGAGCAGCAAGCAAGGCAGGAGATGTCTGCTGTGCCATGTGGGTCACCTCCCCAGCGCTTCATAACTTCATAGAGCATTGCTTAACCTATTGCACCACCAGGGAGGCCCTGAGGCTATAGATTTTTCAGAAGAATTAGGGATTGCCTCCAGCTGTGGTAGCAGGAATATTTAATAGAGATAGTGAAGATTGACTCAGTGTTTGATGGTGTAAAAAATTAAAATAAATTTGATAGCAGGGAAAGGCAACTAACTTAGGGAGGAAAGACCAAAATAAGGAGGAGTACATGCATCCAAGATAGTGACTATACTGATATACACAGAGTAGAAGTTTTGCCTAAAATTATTTTAGAGATAACTTTAGAGAATCGTTAACTTAAGATTATAGAAGCGTTTGCATGTGACCTTATCATTTGTATTTGTTCTTGGTTGTAGTAGATTTACTTATCACACTGGGGAGAAATAGTGCTGCAAACACTATATTGCAATTGCTGTAGTACCCTTACAGGTCTGTGGAATAGGATGTGTAAGATTCTGGAGATAGAAGAATTAGGAGACATTTAAAATAGCTCAAAGAAAAGGGACTAAACATTACAATGGGGTGTGTAAAACGGAACTAAAAGAATACAGATGAGTGACACTTTTCAGACAAATCTCTGCAGCTGAATAAAATTGAGTAGTAAGTTGATTGAAAGATGACTTCAAGATTTGGGGGCTGAGCCACTGGAATATACACTGTTATCATAAAGAGATTTATATAAATTTCCAGAAGCAGATGATTTTGAGAAGGCTTGTATCTGGATGAATTAGTTTTGATTTGGGATACTGACAGCATAAGCGAGTAGAAAGCAACCAGGAAATGACTGATAGGGGATAGAACATCAAAAGATGCCATGAAATACAGGATGGCTTCTCATATATGCAGATGTAGAAAGCCACCAGGTTAGATCACATCTCTCAGTATGGAGGGAATGGGTGAAGTCAAATATTGTCCTGTCTGAGGGAACTGTATGCAACATACACACTGAGAAAAATTCTAGTGATTTTGTTTCTTTTTTTTTTAATAGATGCGTAAACTGAGAGTCAGGCTAAATGACTTACTACAGTCATAGCTAGCAACACTTTCACTATGGATAAAAGAGTAATAATTAGGACTAACTCTACTTCTAATAATTTGAGAGCTGGAAAAATATGTAAACAGTAATGCTTGAAAGCCCTGGAGAACTACAAGGCAGTGAAAAATTATAGGTCAGAGATATGAGACAAAAATGGCAAAAATATGAGTTTGATATGTGGGTGATTTTACTTCTATTGACATTTGCAAGTCCAGTAGAGATGACTTCAAAGCTGAGACTAGCAGAGCTCGTAATTGTCCCAGAGGTTTATAGAGATGAAAAACCTCAATAACAGAAAAAGCTAACAAAGTAAAATAGAAATTTAAATTAAAAGATTACCTTTATTATTTAGGAACTGTATATCCAATTTACAAGTACATAGTTTTTAGTTAATTTTACTAATAACCAACTATCCCTCTGAAAATTAAATTTAGAGCCCAGCAAAGGATGCCCAGGGTAAATACATCATGGTATGGGACTTCTAGAGGTTGACTCTAGGACAGTTATCAATAACCAATAGAGCAACCACACAAAAATAAACAAGGATAATAATGATTAGAAAATAAAAAATCTAAATTTAAAAATAATACATCCTGCAATCACAGCATACTGTTTGCAGTAAATATGAAATTTTTAAATATTATGGGGTATAAAACAAATCTTTCATAAAATGGACTATTTTCTTATTTTTTTTCTTTCCTTCTTTATATATATTTGACATCAATTGTAATCGCCATGGATTTCCCACCACCATTTCACCAGTGCACCATCATCTCAGTCCCTTGTGCTCTTATCTGCCCTCAACCCTCTCTCTCCCTCCTCCCCACCAAGTGTCCCCAATTTGTCCTTATCTTTTTGTTTTTGTTGTCTTTTTATTATTATTATTCTTTTCCTTGATCCTTATTTGGTTCCCTTATATTCCTCCTAGGGGGGAAACAATCTGGTATTTTTCTTTTGCCTTCTGACTTATTTCATTGAGCATAATCCTTTCCAGCTCCATCCATGTTCCTATGGATGACTAGTTTATCTTTTTTGATTGCTGAATAGTGTCCCCTATGTTTATTGCAGCACTATTTACAATAGGTATGACCTGGAAACAACCTAAATGCCCAAACACAGATGATTGGATCAGGAAGATGTGGTAAATGGACTATTTTCTAATCACAATAGTATGATGCTAAAAGATGATTAAAATATAAATTCTTCCTATATATGACATTAGGAAACGATTTTCCAAATAACATATGGCTCAAAGAAAAATCAGAATGGAAGGAGGATATATTTTGATGTATAATATAAATATTAACATCAAAACTTATGAGCTGCAACTAAGCCCATGTTCTGAAAGATGTATGTAGCCTTTAAAACATATATTATGGCTCAAAGAATACTGAAAAATATCATTGAGATAGGTATTCATCCCATGCATTTAAAAAAATGAAATAGAAGTAAAAATGCAAATTTTTAAAAGCAAAATATTTATGCAATATAAAAGTCTCAATCTAGATATCATAAATGATCATAAATTTGGTTTTTTGAAAAGATTAATACTTGAAAATTCATATAAGTAAAAAAAATAAATGTTCATAAGCACACAGTACCAGTGTCATGGTGAAAAGAATGCTATCATTAGACATAGTAAAGAAAATAAAAAATAGTAACATGATATTTATTAACACCTTTATGCTGACACATTTTAAAGTTTATATGAAAAGATCAGATTTCCAGAAAAATGCAATTCACCATAACTGAATTCAAAATAAATATCCCACAAAGAAAACTACAGACCCAGATGGCTTTACTAGCAAATGCTGCCAAGCTTACACAAATTTTTGAGAGAATCAGAAATGAGGAACATTTCCTCACTTATTTAATGGACCCAAGCATAATATTAACACTAACATTAGATGCAAATTCCTAAATAAAAATTAGCAAATGCTATCCAATTATATATAAAAAGGATAATACATAATAGCAAGTTATGTCTTTTCCCAGGACTATGAGGTCAGTTTGTCTTTCAAAAATCAAGCCATTGATTCAACTAGTTAACACATAAAAGAAAAAAATGTCCAGTAGATACAGGGAAGATATTTAGTAAAATTTAAACCCCATTCATCATTAAAATAATATATCTAGGAATAAAAGAAAATTTCTTTAGCTTGATGTGCACATGACAAAATATTAAAACATGTAGCATATTTAATGGTGAAATATTAAAACTTTCCCTCTAATATAAATGACAGGAGGCACACTATCACCAATCATATTATATCTATGTATATTAATCATATCCAGCAATCATAATCAGATTATAATAAAAATTATAACCTATTCAATCACTTTAGGAGAATATCTAGAGCTAATTTTAAAATTGTCATGGCAATTCAAAGGGACAGAAATATGGCAATACACTCTGAAAACAAAAATATGGAAAATATGCTGCAGTAAAGAGCAGGAGTTTTTACTGACCTAAGTAAATCAGTCATATTGGTATTGGGGCAAAGTGTATAATCAGACCAGCAGAATGATCCACGAACAAATCCACATATTTATAGATATAAAGTATGACACAGTTGGCAATGCAACACATGGGCAAATTTTTTTTCTTAATAGCAATGCTAGGTCAATGCAATAGCACTCAGAAACATAGAAACTTATTCCCTCTCTCAAATAATACTCAAAAATCAGCTCTAGTTGGATTGCAAATCAAAATGTAAAAGGCAAAACTATAAATTTTGTGACCTAGAGGATAATTCAGGAGATTAACTTTATCAATTAGTATAGAGAAAATTTGCTTTAACAGCATATGAAGGAAAAAAGTAACAATGTCAATAAATCCTGTTCATGACAAATCACTCAAGATTATGGAAAGGCAAGGGAAAGAATGAGAGAGCACATATGGTGAAAAATTTTTGTATTTAGAATATATCAAGAACTACTAAATTTCATTAAAAAGTTTCCCAATGGAAAAAAATGGAATACTTGACAGATATTTTCAAGAGACATCTTAAGCCAGTTAGTACATTAAAACATACCCCTATATGTAGATGTAAAATGCTAATTAGAAAAATAAAATTGCCTTACCACTACACATTCCCCTAATGGCTAAAGTTAAAAAAAAGTTAGTAGTAAGAGTAACTGAGGTGACAGAGAAGGGAACGCTCAAATACTGCTGGAGAAAAGTGAGCTTACCTACATACCAAGCAAAAATGAGCATATCATCAATGACAGAATCCTTTTCATAAATTGAAACCAAGAAGAAATGTTTGTATAAGTGCCCTAAAAACACAAATAATTTTAAAATAAAACATATTGCATATGTATGTATCTCAAAAGGACAAAACTAAACTGACTTAAATGTCAGAGTAGTGGTTACTTTTAGGGAAGGGGTAATTGTGGGGAAGCTCAGGATGGGCAGGGGACTGCCAGATAATTGGTGATGTTCTTTTTGTTTTTGAAGGATGAACACCCAAGTGTTTTCTTTATGATAGCATTGAGCTGTATGTTTTTTGAGAACATTGTTATGTGTACATTGTGCTTCAAGTAAAATATTAAATATAAAATCCATAATGTTAAAAACAAGAAAAAAGTCATCTAGCTAGAAAATGAAACTAAGGAATTCAAATTTGAATCTCTCTAACTTCAGAGCCCATAAATAATTTATCCTTACTCAGGAAAATAGAAGTAGTGTAAACATATTGCATATTCAAAGTTGGTGAACAAATTTATCAGGAAGTCTATATTAAAAATCAGTGAAAATAGAAGTATCAAGAAAGATCTATGAATGAAATATATTCTTACAGTATCACTATACTTAGCTTTGATTCACTCATAATCAGTGCCATAAAAGTATGGTCATTTATTTTACATGTTTTTTCACTGAACTAGATTGTAAATTTCTGGAAACCACGAGCTATATTTAATTGGTTTTTACTTTTCCACAGCAGCTAGATTCTAAACAAATAGTGCATGCATGGCAGATTTTTCTGGTGTAAAACATTTTTTTAAAATAACCCTGTTTCATACTTATGCATTTATTTCTACTTTTTCTTGCTTCTACCAGGAAAATCAATTGATATACTTTGTCAAGAAAGGAATGCTTGTCTTATCTTATCCACTGATGTAGTCACAGCACTTGAAAAGATACCAGCACTAACATAAAGCTTGGTACTTCACAAACCAGTCAGTAATAAAAGCAACAGCTTTGTCTCTCCATCAGCTTAAAATACACTTTTCTACCCATATCATTCTAATGAAATTCTACTCATTCCTTAAGAGCCACATTAGGCAGTCTCCTCCACAAAGTCTACCACTCTTCCTCAAAGAATCAGTAGGGATTTCTTTGGAGTCCTGTCATGGCATCCATTATGCTCTCCCTCTATTATATGTGCATGTCTTCTGTACATGCCTGTCTCCCTGACTTAAGGTATAAGATAGTTGATTTATGTGGGGGAAGGTAGGGGGGACAAACAGGCATTAAATAGCTACTATATTCCAGACTGAGCAGGTGCCACTTCAGCTCTGAAAAGTTAGATAACAGCCACAGTGACGCATCTGTCAAGCTGTCAAGCTCTCATTTGTGCCCAGATCTCTTTGGCTCTGAACTTAGCTCCTTTTTTCACCTCTCCCATGCTGTCTCCTAAGCAATACATCTGTCTTATCTTTGTGTGGCTCTTACAACTCCTGGTCCTCCACAGGGTTCAGAAAGATTTGTAAATCTGAATGGTGTATTCATTCTTTAGCTACAACTGTTGAATTTCTATGAAAAGCCCCTGATTCTACAAGGGAAGAATGCAGGCTAGCATATAGAGAGGATATTTCTGTCACTTTTCATAAAGTATTAGAAAAATAAACCTACTATGAAATTCTCATCTGTGTACCTTTTTGTATGCATAATTAAATGTGCTTTTTATAGAAAACATTTATGAAGTTGTGTTTAAAATAGTTTATATTCTGAGAGCTCAGGTCAATAGAAACCCTAAAAAGAACTTGAGGTAAAATAGCATCAAAAGCTCATGCCAAAATATGTTGGGATTGTCTTTTTTCTCTCATTTGATGCCCTTGTATTTATTTTTTGTTTTATAGTCTGTATGTGGTTATACTCGGTGCATATATTTTTAATGACGTAATTGTGTTTCATGAAGGAAAACTTATTTTTAACTACCTCAGCATACAGAAATGCAGTTTTTATTCTTTTAAAATTATATCGAAATATTTCTGCCTTCTCTTGCTTAAACTGTTGACTCTGAATGTGACAGATGGCAGTACTCTTTACATCAAAAAAGATTGTTTGCGTGGGAAAAATACTATTGCTTTCTTATCTTTCTGTGTCGTGTAGACTTTATATGACTTTATCTGAGGAGCCCCGGGTTCAAGATGGGAAGAATGCAGATTAGCATATAGAGATGATATATCTGTCACTTTTCTATCCTTTTGACATATGACAACAATATAAATATATACCTGTTCCCCTACTACCAAAATTGCTAATGAGATTATGTAGCCAATGATGCCATATCCCCCAGTTCAAATTCACTGTGAAATATACATGGTGTCTCCTAAGGAATTACTCAAATGTATCCTAACTTTAAATTTAAAATTAATATCTAATCTTTCAAATTTATAATTAAAATCTGTCTCACATATAAACAAAAATAACTTTTTGTGGAGATTTATATTGTCAGTAAATAGCCAGCTTTTTTATTAGGGAAAAAATGTTTTACATATAATTAAGAATTTAAAAGCAAAATATTATTTACAGCATTTCACACTCAAAGTCAGTCAGACATTGGCCTTAGCACACAGACAAACAAGGTCATCTCCGCACCCAGACAAGGTCAACAAGCACTGGCCTGTGGAAGTCTTATTTTATGGGAGGTGGGGGTGGGCAGCTCTATTACATCAGCAAAGTACACTTCAGTAATCTCTTTCCTGGCAGAGCTAACAAATCAGTAGTAGGTCATCTGATGTCTGAATCAATTCTCAGTCATTCTTTGGGTACAGGGACATTGCTAGGCTTAATCAACAAACCCACTTGTCTTTCCTTTTGCCTTTATTATTTCAAGAATAGTCAGAACATTCGTTTAAAATTTCTCATGTGTGTTTTATGAATGCAATTACCTTAACTTTGCTATTTAAATATATTTCCATTAGCTCATTAAATTACTAAATTAAGTACCATACTTATTTATAGCTAGAATACAGTGTAGTATAAAAATACATAAAGAGTAGCTCTTAGGATTTTTAATTTAGGAAGAGAAATGGGCAACTCATTTTTTAAAGTATGATCACAACCAAAAATTTTCACATTTCTATTGTTTAAACAACTTTCATTTACTACATTTCACTCACAGTACTCTGAATCATGATGGATAGGGCAATTGAAATATTTTGACAGACTCTTAATTCAGCTTGGCAAGTCACAGTTACAGAGTTCCAGCTTTCTTAGAGCAGCATCCTTTCCTCTCAACAACCTGTGAGATTACATCCCTGAATAGTACAACCAAGAGATGTATGCAAATCACCTCCAAGAGATATACCTAAAAAGCTACTAAAATATGATTAAGAGACTTGAATTCTCATTCTAACTCATCACTTAGTGTAAAATATTGGACAAGTCTTTTCTATTACGAGCTCATTTTTTCATCTCTTTAAAGAATGTACAGGATCCCTGAACCTTTAATTTTCTATAGTGATAATCAGTAAACTGATAATGAATCCAGCTAAATGCAATGGCAAGGTGGTGTTTTTGTGATCAGTAAATAATGAGTGAAGTTAATATATCACATTTGAGTATTGATTGTATTTATAGCATTCTGGATTATTAAATTGTCTGTCTTGAACATTTACAGGGTCAGAGGACTCCAATTAAAAGACAGAAAATGCATAATTCGAAGTCAAGTTGAAAAGCTTAAGAAATCAACTAGAAATATATCAAATAAATAATAGGCTTAAAAATTGGTTATCATCATCTCCTAGGAATGCTTGATGTCAATTTTGTTGGATTTGTTGAATATAAAGTCAAAATACTGCACACACAGCACATATCCCTAATGTTAAAAAAAGTCAGCTTGATAGATACACCAACAAATAGCCTCCGTTCTTAGAACAGGAACTATTACAGCAACATTTTTCCATTTTCATTTGAAGGCATGCATTTTAATACTTTTAAATGGACCTTGTGATGTAATTCCTGATTTCTTATATGTGAAAGTTTTTCTGTAGCTAGTGTCTTACATACAATTCATTCATCACTCATTTTGCCTCTCAAAGCAAAGAAAACAGTTTTAAATGGGTATAAATATGAGCAGCTGGTGATCTGTTCAGGCTGGATGACAGCTTTCTTCCTGGTAAGTCGGGAATGGAGCAACAGAAATCACTGTTGCTAGAGGCTGTGTTCGCCCACAAATGTTAGTGGTTCTTTGCTTTGCAGCCTGTATGCAGTCTTAGACAAATGTGCCTATTTTCTGCTAAAGGATACATATTCTTGAAAGGAGAGAACAAGTTATTTTTTACTTCAAGTACATTTAATGTTTTTAAATGTTAGAAAGTAATATACTACTAACCTGCTACATTTTTGTGATGTATTTGATGCATATAACAGCTTATCTGCAATGGTATATTTCATAAAGCAGCAAGAAAAAAATGAAAACTTATTAAAACATCCAGTTAAATAAATAAAACTTTGCTAATGGGATTGAAGCTCTCTAGATCTCGCCTGACCTCAGCCCATTTGTTACTATTCACCCCTCTGTGGAATGATTTTCTAAGTGAAATTTTTGTCATTATGGTTTTGCCATGTCTTGTAGTTTTATCATATAGGTAGGTGTCTCTGATCATATTAGTCTAGTTGTAGGACTTTATATAAACAATATTAACTTGTACAGTAGAAATTAACTGGTTGCCTACTTTGCTTTAGATAGAAAGGCTGTAACAGGATTAAAATAATCCTTTCTTTGTGGACCTTAAATTTTAGGAGAAGGGTGAATAAACAATAAGATAATGTGTCAGATGATGATAAGTGCTATGGGGAAAATAATGAAGAGTTAGAGGAATGGGAGAGTGTGTTCCTTTATTTTGAGTGGTCAGGAGGATCTCGCAGGTGGACCATTTAAGCAGTGACAGAAGAGGATGAGCAGACCTAAAAGGAAAAATGCTGCTTAAAGGTAGCTGTGGAAATTTTGTGGCAAATGAGAGTGAGAGTAAGTGCAAAGGCCGTGAGATGGAACATATTTGGCAGGTTTGAGGGATGCAGGTGACTGGAACTAAGTGTGTGTGTGTGTGTGTGTATGTATGTATAAACAAGTGTATTTTCATTCGGAAAGGAAGCATATGGAGAGAAGGAGGAGGAAAAACAGCAAAGGAATATATCCTGAGGACCTTGAAGATTATTATAAACACACCTTGGTTTTTTTTAATTGAGGTAAAATTTACTGTTCTAAAGCATATAAGTCAATAGTACAATTCAATATTATTTAGTGCAGTCACAGTATTGCACAACTGCCACCTCAATCTAGTTCTAAGATACATTTATCAAACAAAAGAGAACACCATACCCATTTAGTGGTCACTCCCTATATCTGTGTCTTCTTTAACCCTAGACTATGGCAGTCACCTAACTATGTTCTGTCTATGGATTTACCTATTAGATCTGTCTATAAATAGAATCATAAATGTGAACTTATTTTTTGTTTGACTTCTTTCACTTAATAATATTTTCAAGTTTCATCCACATGGGAATGCATATCAGTACGTCATTCCTTATTACTATCTGTGTAATATTCCATTTCCCCTATTTGTTATCTGTTCATTTTTTTATGAACATTTGAGATATTTCCTCTTGACTATTATTAATAGTGCTGCTATGAACATTTGTATGACAGTTTTTGTCTAGACATACATTTTCGAACCTTGAGTATACACCAGAAATTCATAATTGCTGAATCATATGGTGGCTCCAGTTTAACTTTTTAAGGCAATACTAAACTTCTTTCCACTGTCTACACAATTTTGTATTCCTACTCACAGTGTATAAGGGCTTATATTTTTCCATGTCCTCTACAAATCCTAATTTTTTCTTCCTCTTTTTCTTATTAACTATCTTGATGGGTCTGACATGGTATTTTGTTGTGATTTTGAATTACTTTTCCTTAATAAGTATACTATTTAGCATCATTTCATCTCCTTGTTGGCTACTTGTATATCTTTAGAGAATGTCTATTCAGTTCCTTGCCTATTTTTTAATTGGGCTGTGTTTTTGTTATAGAGTTAGAGATAAGTTGTATATAGCCCTACATATTGATACTAGACCCTTATTAATATATGATTTACAAATATTTTATGGGAAATTCTATAGATTTTTATAGTGTCCTTTGATGCATAGAAGTTAAGCACAAGATGGTTAATTATGAGGAAGTGGGAAAACATTGAACAGAGATATGAGATGGTTTACTTTGTTTTCAAAGAGTCTGTCCTTGGTTGTCATATTCAGAATACAATATAGACTGCCTCTAGTGCCAACCAGGATGAAATAATCCCCTGTATCACTGATTACAAGAAAAGCTTGGTATAGACTCAAATAGCTTCATGAGGACTCTGAAAAGTAAACAATTAACAGGCAGACTGAGTAATGTTAAACTTGAAATAGAACATTTTGGTTTTCCTTTGTCTCCTGGCTTTGAACTGAACATTAAGTTTCAGAACTGCATATAGAGACAGCAAAAACTCCAGGAGAAATGGCTTTTATGAGCCAGAGGACCTGGCAGTAGAGGGGGTATACAGTGAGTTAGGATTGTTTTTTTGTTTGTTTGTTTAGTTTTCTATCCAACCCTGCTTTGACTCCAGCTGAAGTCACAGGTCCACACTTCCACAGGTTTAGTTGGAGTGAGGGGTAGCTCAAAAAGCAAGAAAAAAATCTCCCTAGCCAGAGGAACTAGAAAAAGGTTGTTTTGTATTTATTTTTTTCCTCACGTTTTCTCTGCATCTTCTTTTATTTTGAACTGAGAGCCCACAATTTGGGGAATAATTCAGAACTGTATTCCAAAATCACTTCTCAGTTATTAAATACAGAAAGTCCTCAAAGAGACATAGGAAAGGCTTTGAAAAACAAACTACCATATAAACCACTGTCCAAGTCCCAGCCTAAACTGAGTGACACGTGTGCTGGTCAAACCCAACTAGCATGGGCTTTGAAAAATGAAACTGACATAGAAACCACTACCCAAGAAGGCAAAACACTGCGTGTGTTTGAATCTGACTGGATTGATTACCTGCTGAAAAGAAAACAACGTTATCTGGAGAATTTCAGCTGTCCCTAGAGAATCAACCAAAATATACAAAATGTCCATGATAAAAAAAAGTTATTTGGCATAAAGAAAAAAGTAGAGAAATAAGACTAATTCTCAAAGGAAAGGGAAGCCAGATGTTGGAATTTATAAATAAAACCTTAAAGCAGTTTTTATAACTATCTTCCATGAGGTAAAACTGAAAGAAATGAAAAGATAAAAGATAAAAGCCTGAAAGAAATCAAAAGATAAAAGTTCTCAGAAAATTATCCAATCATAGTAGCATAAAACAACAAACATTGGTTAGTGCACATATTTTCTAAGGGTCAGGAATCTGGGATTGGCCAAGCTGGAAGTTTCTGGTTCAGGAAAGCTCATAAATTGTAGCCAAGATTTCTGAGGAAAGGAGCTCAATGGAAAATTTGGAAATGAAACACGCAGCAATTGAAATTTAAATTTACTGGTTGATCTTCTTAAAAGAAAAAAATGAATATAGCAGAGGAAATAGTGAACGTAACAATAAGTGAAGAAATTAGACAATGCGCAGATAAGGAAAATATAAGAAAAGGCAAATAGAAAAAAGAGACTGGTGCAGGAAAAAAATTTGAAGGGATAATGACTGCACACTTACTAAATTTGGTGAAAGACAAATTCACAGATTCAAGAAACTCAGAAATAAAAAAAACACCAAATCATATTATAATCCAAAGGATGAAAAATAACTCTCCTCTAGGGGTTCTTTTGGCCTTATCAGAGTCCCTAAACTAATTACAACATCCATGTCAGGGTTCAGGTTTCTTCACCCTCAAGGAAGCACAAACTCAGAAGGAATGCTGGGTCTTTGCCCGCAGGAGGCATAAAATAAACCTTTATTTCTGCTTCCTGACCATCATCTCCTTTTCCAGCTCTCTCAACCCTTCAGAAAAGCAACTTTGCCACCAAATATATGGAAAAAATAAGTGTGTCAATGGGGAATATTGAATAAATAGTGAATAAACATTGATTATTGAAAAAACAGTGGCTCTAGGTCCAGATCCCAAAACAGAAAGCGAAGATAAGGAAACCCTGCCTGTCAATTAAAACCCTCCACCATTTGATTTGTTAAAGTCAGTGAGATATTAGTAAACATCCATGAACAGAGAGTTGAAAATCACATACAGTATAGACATGTCTTCCTCTTGCAGTCTACCTTTGCCAGGAACACGTGCTAGGTTATCTTGCTAGAGATTGTTGTTCCAGCGAAGGCCGTCCCAAATTAGAAACCCTCACCTAAGTGTTCTTGTAAATTTTTTTTTTTTGCATGAAAGTTTTTACATTCCTTTTGTTAGGCTTGTTTTCCACAAACTGGAAAATTACTATGAAGCAGTATATAATCACACCAATCAAAACAGTTCAAATCAGATGTACAACAGATAAAATACAAAGTAAAAGTGAGTGTATATTCATACACCAAATAATTTGATGTGTTGTGGACAACCGTTTCTGGATTCATCAAAAAATAGAGATATTTAATGTTGATAATATGTAATACTTTGATTGTTTTGTGATGACACTCTAAATTTGTGCACTCTCAAATATCTAAACATCCTTGTATGATAATGTAAACTATAACCTTCCTAGAAAGTTTATTTTTTAAAAGGTTCCTGTGCAATGAGGCAACCGTAAAAGATTTACTTTTCAAAATTAAGGGAGATTTAAATTTAGCATGAAATTCTAAATTAAAATAGTGACTAATAAAGTTTTTAAGCTGTCACTATTCTGATTCACAGTGATTTTTTTTCAGCGTTTACATGAATAGAAAAATTTATTTTGATGAGCTTAGTAATTCTTACTATCTTCCAATCTCCACTTTAGACTTTGTATAACTTATGTCTTCTACACATGTTGTCTCTTAATTTCAAAATTTGTAAATGTGCTATCAAAGTGGATCATCTGAAAATTACAAGTATTAATCTAAATATGCAGAAACAAAATGCAGCATTTAAAAGTTATTTGAGCTTAACACACTTAACATAGTTTCAGATAAATGAATTTAGAAGATTTTATTTGGATGAGGTGTGTGAAGTAAATATATAATTTTTCACTATGTTGTATAAATCAGTTTACTATTCATGATTGTAACTAATCTGTCCTCTAATATATGCCAAATTAGACATATACTATAATGCAAATGCAGTATCTGTATCAAAGCCACAGAGAAAACTGTCTAGTTACCAAGAAAACATAGAAAGCTAAAAAATAGACTTTAAATAAAATTAAAGTTAGATTTAAATGTTAAGTCTAAAATTATAACAAAATGTAATACATGATTTACAGTAGGAACTGAAGATTCCTTCCACTGTGCATTAAACAGAAGAATGAAAGCTTTTATAATTTATTCTGTGAATGTATGACTTACCTGTTTTAATATGATTTTTAAGTTAACACAAACATGCACTATTTCACAGAAGAGTCAGTGAACTTGAACACAGATGGAAATCATACCATGTGAAAGATAAATTCTAAATAAGAATAATATTAGTATTTGTTAATTTCATAAAAATAAGTATACTCATTTTAAAAATAAGTGAGTATCATAAATTTATGGATTCTGCAAAAAATTCATGCACACAAATTCCCTTAATAGCTGTTTTATGTTGTTCAAACATAAGACAATGTCCTTGAGAGACTTTCTTTGAATTAACTTCAGTTGGGTGAGCATCACAGTTGTTGCTGTATAACATAGACTTTATATTAAAAACCTGGAGTGCACCAACCCCAAGAGAAAAACTAAAGTTAGTAAATTAAAAGCTACAATATCCCTGATACAATGCAACCTTCTAATTGTCCTATTACTGTAGAGATGTTTTCAATTGCTGTTTAGCACACCTGACTTCAAGTTCCATACCATTTTATTATGACTGCCCAAAGACTTTGTGTATCACATTTATTTTTGCAGCAAATGTTTCATAAGTTTGTATTATGTGCATTTTTTTTTAATCACTGGGGACACAGCAGTGAAGGGTGAACAGATAATATCCTTGACTTAGCAAAATGTGTGTTCTGGGGCGATATATACAAAAGGATGCAGTGATCATTAACCTATTTGATAACTGTGAAAAGTACCCCAAACAAAACAAAGTGTATGGTAATGACGATCTATTTGTGGGGAGAAGAGTATTTTAGACAGAATGGTCAAGCAAGGTCTCACTCAGAAGTAAAGTGTTCAACAGGGATTTGACATGATGGAGCAAGTAAAGCAAATATAAGAGAAAAATGTATAAAAGCAGAAGACTCCAGATAGGTGAATACTTAAAGTGTTCCCAGAGTGTATGAAAAGCGAACATGGTTGGAACAGAATATGGAAGTTGGTAAGAGAAAACTTTTAATTTTTTCACTGTTAAATTGTTTAAAAAAAAAGTAATTATGTGATGAGAATGAGATAGAGGTGTTAGCTAACTATGGTCTAATCTTTTGCAGTATGTAAATATATCAAATTGATCAGCAGTGTATTTCAGTAGATCCACCTGTTCTGCTCCCCACTCTATCTCTGGTAAATCCTCTCATCCCATGCACCTCTGACCTCCACCCCAGTTCTGGTATGCATAAGTAAATGTTTAAAAATATATCTATTTAATTCACAGAAAAAAAAAACTTTTAAAAATAAAAATGCTATAACACTTGTAAAATTATATTATCCATGTGCTAATACTTTTGTTTTTGTTCTGTTTCTGGAACTGTGCTCTTCCGGGAATTCTTTGTGTCTTTATTGACCTCGTAAAATTTTATTTAATTGCTTCAGAAATACTTTAAGAATAGATATTCTTTGTAAAGCACGCTTAGATTCTCCATCCCATAATTTCAGATATTTATCATGCCAACTCACTATCAGGAGAAGCTAGATAATGAGCCCAACAAATATATGAATCTCAAACTGTAATGCATGTCCACATAATGTAATCACTGTACAAATATCATTCAGTTAACATGCTCCATTTCCTAATCTGAGTCCTTCCTTTTTAACCGTGGAAAATTTTCCATATCCTCATTCACAAATCACACCAATATTATTATATAAACCACTGTTCTTTTTAAAAGACTTATTTATGCATGCAAAAACTGGGATACAGCCAGAGGTATGTGGGAAGTGGTGAGACAGAGACAGAGTGGGGTACAGAACAGGCAGATTGACTGAAGTACACTGCTGAGGGGAGCAGCGGGCGAGGCAGGAGAGATCTGCTGTGCCATGTGGGTCTCCTCCCTGGTCGGGGATGGAACCAATGGTGCAGTGGCTGCAGATGCTTCACAGTGCAGTGCTTAACCCCTTTGCGCCACTAGCGAGGCCCCTGAGCTACTGTGTGTTTTTTGGTTTTTGTTTTTTACTCAAATGGAAAGGTTCAATCTCCTCATGTTTTGTCAGGCTTGGAATCTTTATAAAGTGCTAACTTCCACAAAACAGTGTGGTTTCACTTAGGACTCAAGCCAAATACATATAACCACATTATGAATTTATTGGGGCAAATCCGTTGTTAATAGTGTAAGCGTACAATTCAGTTGGTAGCAAAGAGGCAAACAAATGAACCTCCTGGCGATATTTGGGAGACTAGCACTAAGGGGGTGAGCAGGACACACTCTGGAGAGCTCCCAATAGTCATACATCTGGCGGGAGCTGAGTTGCTGTTTTCTCAGGCAGAGCCCCTTTTAGTTTTCACCAAGTCTGGGAGAAGGCTGAAGGACTGCAGGCCTGAAGTCCAGGCTTTTATCTGTCTTTTTCATTTTATGTTATTTACTTGCATTTTACATGTCTACTTATTAGGTTATCTATTTCCTGATTGTTTTTTAATAATTCTCACTTTCTCGGGTACCTCCACTGTTCCATCAGTGTCATAATACATCTCAATCAGTTAGGATCATTACAGTATCAATATATATGACACCCTGCATCCATCTCAGTTGTAATTAAAAATCTTGGTGTATTTAAATTTTGCTTTAAATGTGTGTTCAGAATGCCTGCTTTAAATTTTGATGTTTCTATCTATGGCAAAACTCTGATTCCCAATTCAATGTGAGAACTACTTTGCCTTCTTTAAATCTTTTACTCAGATATTTTGAATTAACAAAAAATTTTCTTTACAATGTATTGTTAATTCTAGGAACATAAATTATAGCTAAGTACTTAAATCATTGCTACTTTAAGTTGAAAAGGGAAAAGGCAATTTCAACACTCATATCAAATCATAGAAATGGATGTTAGAAATTGGTGACCATGTATTTGTAAGATATTCTAGGAAAAAGAATTAGAACAACTGATGAAAAGTGCTACAAAGTTATAATTATTTCCTTTTATCAAAATATATTAACTCTCTGGTATTGAAGACACTCAGTTCTCCTTCCTTTCAAAATGTAATTGGATTTTGTCATTCTCTAAAGCTTCAGAAATTCAAGACTATTCCCAAGCAATGATAGCCCTATCAAATAAATTTAATTGCATTCTGAATCTATGAAAACAAGAGTTAACTTTGACAATCAGGAGTTCTAAAACATACCTGCATCTCTGTACTCTCTGACTAGTTGCCTTATATGTACAACAAAGATAATTATTTACGAGGACTATTGTCATTAAGATAAAAATTTACAAGTGGAATGTGCTATTAAGTATCAAAGTTTATTGAACATATAAAGATGTGTTTGCCAAAAGAGTAATGCCATGTTCAAAACAATGCTAGATTGAGAACTAACTTTGAACAGCTTTCTCAGAAACAACTTCATTTCTAATGTTTCCTGATGAAAAATGTAATGGAGTGAATTACTATCAATACCCTGAATTTTAAATTTGGGAGTTATACCACACATTGCCTATCTTGCCAGATATTTATCTACTGAAATAACTTTATTGATTCACTTTGAATAGTTTAATTTCTAGTTCATACATCAATGTTATATTCTGTAATGAAGTCTCAAATTACTAGCCCCTGATTCTTAATATAGATTCACATTGTCAGATCTTTAACACCATTATCTTCCCCAAATCCAATTTGTGGACTTTGTTTTACTCTGAACTAGCTGAATTTCTTCATTTGCTTTGCTTTGCTTTCAAGAAAAATTTCATTATGTTTTTTGACCCCATACATATTTGGGTGGATTTCCTGCTTTTAGGCTTGATCTGTAGTATTTCCTTACTTATAAAATTATGTCCTGTTTCCTAAGATTATTGTAAGTAGTATATATATAATACAGGTATCTGGCTCTTGGGAGAAGTATAATTTATGTGCATTTACTTGGTGCATCAGGTGATTGAGCACAATGCTCTATAATTGACTCATCTATTTGAAAATATTTGAAGTTAACAAATGGTGCATTCCTAAACCCTAACTCCACACAGTGACTGAAACTGCTAGAAAACTCTGGTTAACTTATGGTGTGACCTTGGGCAAGTCTTGTCTTCTTCTCCTAATCCTCATAGTAGATATCTCCATATCTTTTCTGTCCACACTTCTCTGATTGTATACACACAAGTGTTCTCTGGAGAATCACAAGAAAGGGTAGATAAGTCAATCAGTTTATTCTCACTTAAGTGTTACATTAGGCATATTAATCAACTCCCATGCCCTAGTTTAATGCTCTAGAATGTGGATATAATTGTCATGTTTACCCCATAGGATTGTTGAAAAATTACTAAACACCTGTATAAATGCTTAGTGCCTATGACATGCCAGTGCTTATAAATGTCAGCAATTATTAGTCCCAGTTTGTGATTTAATGTTCATGTCCTTTAGTTTTGGGATCAAGAGGTTGGTATTCATTTCTTTATATTTCTGATTCATCATAGAATTTATCACTTGAAAATTTATTATCTTGTCATAATAGTGTCAAGATTCTACTGTTCAGGTCTCTATTGTTCCTTACATTGACTTCTGAACAACTTGTCTAAAAAGCTTAACTCCCCAAATCTTTTACTATTTTTGTTTTATATATTTCATCTCATTTCTTTTCCCTCCTGGCTTTGTAGGTCCATCCAAACTCAAGCAAAGTAGCTTATTATCCCTGCCCTGAGGGTAGAGACTTCAAAAGTCTTAGCACATTAGCTATGAAACTTGTTCTGCCTGCTTCTTCTCTCCTTGTTTGATCAAATAGACAGAATTATAGATAGCATGTAAACCAAGCACTGTTTAAGGTTTCTCTAATGCAATCATGGTTTTGATTTTGTTGTGTTTTTGGTTTTTTTTTTTTAATGTCTTCTATAGAGCATTGCCTTGACCTACAATGCTAGAACGTACAGTATCACAATAGAAAGTATTCCAATTGATCTTATATGAATTTCACTGATACAGTTTAGGAACTGTTAATGCTACAGAAATGGGTGATAAAAGTTCTCCTAGTTTACAAGTGAATGTGATCATGGTTTAGCATATATGTTTGTATGCAAATTATTCATGTATGTAAATGTTACTTTTTTCTTTATTTTCTTAGTTTTTATTTTTAACTTTTATGCTTATAATTAGCTAGGACCAATCTGTACCTAAGGCTTACTTGCAAGTTATTACATATTTTCTGAACCACATATTATGAAAGTATGTAAATAGTGGATCATGCAGGGTGTTAGAAATAGAACAAAAAGTGAAATTATAAGTCAGATAAAATTTCATGCAAGCAAGTACTACTTTATAAGTAAAAGTTATTTTTGGTTGTTTTGTTCTGTTTTTTAAACTCCTTGAATGTACTGTTTCTGGCAATTTATCAAGCTACAAACTTGTAAAAAGAAATGCATCAAAGGTCAAGTTGCTCATAAAAGCATTACTGAAATGTCAGAAGCAATTACACTGCATAAAAGAATAAACCTCCAAAGAAATTAAACATCCATTTATGAAAATTTTTGTCTAAACCATTATTCCATTTCCCAGAATTACACTATTGATGATTTCCACATATGTTAATAGAATTGATATATTGTAAGTGTAGATCATACTTTGAGAAAGCAAAGATCTATTTTGGAAAATGCTCTAGTATAAAAGATTTAGGTAAAGTAAATGCTTAATGATTTACCAGTTTTCATCAAGTGTCTACTAAATTTTGTGCTGGAAATTATTTAGACAAAAAGCTCTAAGCTTTGGATTCCAGGCTTGTGGCTTGAAATCCTCCCTCTGCTACTAGGTAGCAGATGATATGTGACAGTGGAAATAAACTGATTATTTTAAATGTGTTAAATACAATTTTAAAAATATTTACCTCTTAAATTATCACTGATTGTTTGCCTTGCACATAGTAGGAATCATTGTCAAACTATTATAGATTTTTACAGGGAAAACAAGCAAAAAAGAAATAGGTTATGTTTTACTTTGAATTGCAGTCATGGGAAGAAATCAATTGTAAAGAAGTTTAAGACTCAGGTTCAGAGCTTTATGATTTGTTTTCTAATTCCCTTTTAAAACGGTAATGGTAACATAGGAAATTAAGGAAACAGGACTTAATTGGTGATTACATCTAAGGTTTTTGTTTTTTTTTTTCCACAATATTTCACAAAATGTTTACTGACCACTCAGAAAATAGCTACCTTAACCAATCATCAATAAAAATTGTATGCCTTTATCTATACAGCCACCACCAAGAACTGAATTATCAGTATGATATTTACATGAGAATATGGTCTAAGATATTTTACCAAAACTAGGTAATTTTTAATTTTAAAAAATATTCACTCTCATAAGAGGAAAATTCCCCAGTACCAAATATCTATATTTGCTTTTAAACTTTGAGGAAAATTATATGTCTATTCATATAAATCTGTATGTGTGTATTCCTTCAGAACAACAGTTGTATTTTATTGATTCATGATTAAATATTTCTCCTAACACTCATCAAAATACCTTATAAGCTATATGGTAGCTGTCCCTGTAAGGAAACCACTGCTATAAAACCTCACTGCTTTGTTCATAGAAGACTAAGAAATCAAAAGCAGCCTACTTTGTTTACTTAAGTTTTTAAAATAACTAAACATTTGCCTCAGCTCAGGACTTGATATAAACAACAAAAAAAGAGTTATTTGAGATAAATTAATGTAAATAAAGTATAGTAAAATAACAATTCAAAAAGTATATAGAAATTCTATGACAATTTCCTATTAACCCTTCCTTCCTATGTATTGGCATTTAATCAGAAATGAGTACATGGAATAGCTCACACACTGATATAATGGAATCATTTCAGATTTTTTTTTATTTTAGTGAGATATAATTAATATATAACTTTAAGATGCCCAAAGTGTTTATGTATTACAATATGATTACCACTATAGTAATAGTATAATGCAAGTTAAATTAAGTCAGAGAAAGACAGATACTTTATGAGCTCACTTATATGTGGAATATAAATAATCCAAACTTGTAGAAACAGACAGTAGAGTGGTGGTTACCAGAAGCTCATAGGATAAGGAGGATGGAGAGACATTCAAAAAAAATGTAAAACCTTCCAATTAGAAGGTAAATAAGTGGATATAATACACAACATTGTGATTGTAGATAACCATATTATAACATTTTTGTGAAATCTGTTAAATATTTTCACCGCACATATGTAAGAAAAGAAGTGGTGATTATGTGATATAATGGAGGCATGAAGGAGGTTTTTAAAATGAGTATTTCTTTTTAAAATGAATATTTTTAAGAATTTTGTTTGTGGGTCCAACTGAGTAATTCTTTTTATATTTTGTTTTAATTATCTGTATTTTTACATTATTTTTCATTTCTGTGGAGCGTACATTTCTCATCCATATGAAATTCCCATCACCAATTCACCCGTGCACAATCACCATAGTCCATTATACTCTTCCCATCCATTTTTTTATTATTATTTAATGTATTTTTCTTACAACGTTTGCATTGCTTTTCTTGGTGTAGTTCCCTTAGGATTTCTATCACTAATTTACCTGTGCACCACAGTCCCTTGTGTTCCTCCCATCCCTGCCCTGATCCCAGTCCCTTCCTCTTCCCTCCCTAATGCTCTTATTGTAGTTGTCTGTTCATTATTGTTTAGTTGTGGTTTTTGTTGTTGATTTTATTGTCATATTTCTTATTCACCTATATTCCTCCTATGAGTGAGACCATCCAGTATTTTCCTTTTTCCTTCTGGCTTATTTCACTGATCATAATCCCTTCAAGCTCCATCCATGTTTCTATGAATGTCTCCAGTTTATCTTTTTTGATTGCTAAATAATAGTCCATTGTGTATATATACCACATCTTCTTGATCCAATCATCTATTGTTGGGCATTTGTGTTGATTTCAAGTCTTATCAATTATAAATAATGCTGCAATAAACATAGGGGTGCATGTATTCTTTTGAGTTAATGTTTTTTGTGTCCTTTGGATAAACCCCTAGGAGTGGGATTACTGGGTCATATGGTAATTCCATTTTTAGTAAACTAAGGAACCTCCATATGGCTTTCCATAGCAGTTGAACAAGTTTGCACTCCCACCAGCAATGAAGGAGGATTCCTTTTTCACCACATCCTCACCAACATTTATAGTTGCTAGTTTTTTTTAACATGTGCCATTCTTACTGGTGTAAGGTGGTATCTCATTGTGCTTTTAATTTGCATTTCCCTGATTTTGAGGGATGTTGAACATTTCTTCATATGTCTGCTGGCCATTTGCACTTACTCTTTGGAGAAGAGTCTTTTGAGTTCTTCTGCACACTTTTGACTGGATTGTTTACTTTGTTTTTATTGAGTCGTGAGAGTTCTTTGTAGATCTTTGTAATCAGTCCCTTATCAATGTCTAGCATGTAAAAAATTTTTTCCCAGTCACCAACTGAGTGATTTTCTGATGGAATCTGAAGATAGGCTATTTAGAAACCACCTCCCCCATAAGGTTTGGAAGTCTGTGAGCTAGAGCAATTTTTTGATCAGGTACAGAATCCTTATTCTCATTTTCCTTTAATTTTGAGATCTGCTGAACTGGCTTCTAGATTTCATTTTAGACTGTCTTAGATATACCAACGCCTGTATCAGTTGGTATATATATGAATGTCTTATTGAACTCTCACTTTCTGCATCTTCATAAATCAAGGGTCAGTTTTGTTGATTTTATAGACTTTCTATTTCAGCTGCTAAGATGATGATGCTTTTTCTCTATCAGCTACATATATTTTTATTACTAACTCTTATAACTGTAATTAACTCTCAGATAGCCCAGAGCAACTTTTTTATAAGTGTTAATCATCAATGAAATGGAGTGGGAGTTCCTAATACCTTTTGAAGTTTTTAATGTGGAAGTGAAAATCTCTCAGACTAATTAAAAGGATAACATTTCCGCTATTACCAAGACTTCATTTGCCCAAGGAATTTTTCCCTATAGTTCACTAGCAGACATTTATTCCACTATACCTATAAAGATTAAAGCGGTAGACTGTGACTTATTCATTTGCAGTTCCCAACCTAATCTTTATCGTTCCAGTGTTTAGTGTTTCTACATGTCCATCATAAAAGGACAAAGTGGGAGATTCTGTAAAATGTTAATGGTGATGATTAATTATTTGAATTCATTTCTGATTCAGAGCTCTCCTATGTAGACCAATCTTCTATATTTTACTGCTCTTTTCCTCATTTCTACTAACTTATATTTCATTCCCTCACAACTGTTCAAAACCACTGCATTCAAAATGTCTCCTTTCATAAACTAGCAATCTCTAATCATCCCATCATTTCAGTCTCTATCATGTGAGCAAAATTTTGCTCTTGTTTTTATTGGTACATGTTTCCATGTGATAAACTTATCTCTAAGTCTTTTTAAGATCCCAAAGTCAAATATAGGTCAATTTAATATTTTTAATTTTGCCATTACTCTGTAGACTGGTTTACACATTTTGATCTTCCAGTAACTGCTATAGAATAACTATTATTTCATATTTGTGACTGAAAGAGATTCAAAGTTATAGAGGTAGAGAAAAAGAGATGGCAAAAAAATCACTTTTAACAAGTAAATTTAGAAATTGAAATTGGTTTTTAACATAGTCTGAAAGGATTGCTAAAGGCCTAAAGTCACTCATTTCTAGGTAGTGGGGTCTCATGAGCCTAGTTTGTTGTAACTATATCTAGACCATGGGAAAAGAACTTGCTAGATCAGGCATGGTAAGTGAGGGCAGATGGTGCAGTGTCTTAAAATACAACAGATGTGAATGAATGCTTGAGCTGGAGAATGATAGGGAGTCATTAGTGGAAGTAATGTAGTCACAGCAGTGGGATCAGCAGACTACTTGGTTGATTATTTGCAGACAGATTGGAAATGTGATATTCCCTCAGAGAAAGAATTGATGCTAAGGTAACCAAAACCTGGGAAGAGTCGGGAACCAAACAAGACAAAATGAAAAGCCACTCTGTGCACCCTTATCCACAAAGCGACCTGAAGGTTCTATGAGGAACTGTCTGGGAAAGACATGCAGATGTCTTAATGTGATCAAGGGCAAAGAGAGAGATCAGGGCAGGAGTTGTATTTCATCGTGGGGTAAAATAAAATTCTAATACAATACTTTCTATGAAACCATCTATTTATATAAGCATTTAAAGTTAATTGAACCAATAGATTATAATAAAGTGACTACTTTGTTGATGGTATTGATAACTCATTAAAATAACCCTGATTATATAATTTATTTTGTTTAGTATCATAAGTTCTCTCATTTAGTAATGTAATACAGTTCACTGTAACTGTACCATAGCACTTCCAAAGCCTTATTCTTATGCAGAAGATACTGTGATGACTGAAAGTACCTGTGTGCAGCTGTTTAACTTAGAGCTTTTTTAAGGTCAAATAATTTTGTCCATGGAAAGGAATGGGAATAAAGGAGCATTATAGGATGCCACATGTTTTGGTACTCATGTGTATCACTATTTGTTAAATATTCTGTGATATAATTTTTTAATATAATTTTTTAATTTACATATATTTGACATCAATTGTAATCCCCATGTATTCCCCATCACCATAACACCAGTGCACCATCACCTCAGTC